>CAKNEV010000061.1:0-108980 GCA_930272055.1 Rhizopogon roseolus
CCGGTGTGTCTACATGCAGAAGATTGCATCAAGAATTTCGTTTCGGTGCTTTTTCCATTAATTTCATGGTGTAAGTAAATTAAGTACATGCTGGAATTACTTTTTTTCATTGGAATCTTTTCTCGGAAAGTAACTCAAGGGAATCACAGATTATTGCAGTTTGCAAAATACTTGGCACAGCCGACTGGAGTGAGAATATTTAGATTGTTTCGCAACAACGTCGGTGACGGCTTTTCTATGCCTGTCTTTAGCAGTAGTAACCTTACCTGTAGCTCGGTGAAGAGAGATAATATGAAGTATTTGTCGTCTGCTGATGACGGTGTATGTAGAGAGCAGGGCTAAGTTGACCTTAGGAGCCATATGCACAATTATCCAGCGCAGGTAGGTTTTCCCACGGGTCGTGGTGGGCAGAGGCAGGCAATAGTCCTTCACATCACCAATCACCTTGCGAAGCAAGGTCTCTTTGGTGTTCGCGTAAAATGCTCTTTCAAAACAGTAATCAATAAGTTCCCGAGTAATTTCACGTGGAAATTTACAGTCTGTCGACTGACGCTCGTTCGTTGAGTTAATATACCCACGAATCGCTTGCAGAGACACTGGCACCTTTGCTATATTTAAAATTGCGTCAGGACCAGTTTCATTCACTTGAAAGAATCATTTACTCACTAGTACAATGCTTACGGAAGGAACTTTGGCCCCCTCGCAAACATTGAGCACATTTAGAGGACGCGTATACCTGACCCTACCTCAGCTTTCTTGGGGGCACATAGATTCTCCTTCGTAACGGCTTGAACATCAGAGGTTATATGTGATATTGAAGTGGTTACCTTGCGCGTTGGGCCATTCGATGGGGCGCGGTATCCAAACAAGTTTGAACCCGTAAGTCGGGAGCTGAAGAATTTAAATGAGCTTCCTCTTATGCGGTGCAACACAAAGTAACACAAATCATTTCAATATTCGTCAGGAAACGACGGGTGACTATGGCATTGTATGGCCCCGCAAGAATTGCTAATAACTATTATCACAAACCATCGAAAACACGACCTGTGCAAACATGACTGGGAGATCACTGCAGCAGGGGTGGCTATATATATAACATATATACATCGCGTCTTTGTTGGACCGCCTGATAATGAACTCGGAGGCGCGATATTCCTTAAAAAAGCAACCTTGTATAGCTAGTTCTTCCATCTGCAAAACAGCGTCAACCCCAAAATGCACAAAAAAAAGAGGATTGACTCACATCTTCACTGTCCGATCGCGGCCCCCACTCACCACCTTATCAGCGACAAAATCCACGCAGTAGACCTCGTCTGTGTGACCGGGGAGGTCCGACTTAATTTTGTATGTTTTGAGGTCCCAAATCTGGTGTAACGACATATCATCAAAAATGAACGAGTCCCGAGTGCATGCCGGACTTACCTTGACGGTCGCATCCTTGCTGGCACTGACAAGCATTCGCGAATCTGCACTCCAAGCAAGTCGGTAGACGGGACCGACATGTCCACGCAGTGTAGCCACAAATTTTCCAAGCTGCCCAGCACCTACAAGGCAACAGAAACATGAATTGAGCTGCTATTAAACAGTTATGTAACTTACCAGAGCAATCCCATAGTCGCACTGCATTATCCCACCCAGCACTTGCTGCCCATCGACCATCGGGCGAGAAAGCAACGTGAGATACTTGCCGTTGGTGACCTGTCAAACGGGCCAAGGGTTTAGTCTTCCCCCCTCCTGGTTCTGCATTCGAAGATGCAAATAGGGACCAGAGGAAGAGGGTGTGGTCGTCCGAACCCGAGATCAATAGCTCTGGCGTTCGCGACACCAGCGCAGTATATCTTTTGAGTGAAAGTGCTTGAGCTGATCCTCGTGTTAGTGGATAGTCTGATTCAAGTAGTCAAGAATCCACCTTCCTCGTCAGACGATGGTCGTTTTCCGGTGTGATCGAACGGCCCAGTACGAAGTACGGAATCCGTATTGAGAGCAAGAGTAGTTACCCAATGCGCATGGTCTTTCAAAATATGTAGTTGCTTCCCCTGTAAAAACGGTATTAAGTGCTCGGGTGTTAAAGATAGAAAGATATACCTACCCCTCGTGCATCCCATACTCTAACTGTACGGTCACTACTGGCTGTGTAGAGTACTCCATGACCATTCAAATCACCGCCTCCCCATTTGACAACGTTGACACTAGCGGTGTGACCGCCAAGTACATATTCTAATTTTCGTGTGGCAGTCGACCATACTCGCACAGTTCCATCCTTAGATGAGGATGCCAACCTCGGTGTAGATGGATTTCTGATTCAGGACATAAATATCATCGAAGTAATAACGTAGATAATAACGCACATGTGCACTGGCTCCCATGCCAAGGATGTCACCCATTTGGAATGGCCTTTCATTGCGTCGCCCAGCGGTTTCCCAATCTTGGGATCCCATAGCCTTACGAGGCCATCATGACCTCCACTTGCCAATTTGTGTTCTAGCGGATCCCATTCCACGCACAGAACCCACCCAGTATGACCAATCAACGTGTGTGATGGTGTTTCGGTAAAGAGGTTCCACAGGCGAACGTGGGTGTCGCCCGAGCCAGTCGCTAGTAAATTGCCAGTGGGGGAAAACGAAGCGCATAATATCGGAGATGAGTGTCCTGATAGACCATGTCATCAACGTTGATCGACACGACTCAATAGGCAATGTACATACCTGAAAGTGTGGCGGAACATCGAGTAGCCGGGCGAACCTTGAAAACAGACTGTGGAGCGCAACGTACTATCAGGACATCTTCTTCTGAGAAAACATGGGATAGGTGTGCTAGAATATCTGTTTCTATTGACTTGGATATCACGATTCGCGTCGGAGCGTTTGGCTTTCTCGCCTCGTCAGGCAGAGCAACATGAAAAGCAAATGGCACATGTTCATCATCGTCCTGGATCACAAAACAATTTAAACAAACGCGCATCAAGTTTATTACAGAGCGAGTGCAGACCTTTGTACGCAGCTGGTTGACAAGTGCTTCAAGTCCCTCGCGCGCAATGTTCGCTGGAAGGTTCACGGCAGGTGCTATCGGTGTGCCATCGTGCTCGTGCACAAATTGAACCACGACATTCGGTGAGACCTTTGAAGACTCAGGTTCAGGCTCGGGAACGCCATGGTATAGTTTTGGTCTTTTCGGAGGAGGAAGAAGTGTCGCCATTTTATATCATAATACTTCTGATCTGCAGTCAGTCCCTAGTACTATGAAAATTTGGATGAGATACATCGTGGGAATATCTACGGTAGTATAGCTTTAGTCGAAGAGGATCTCGATCATTGTACATAGTATGCATGTTATTATGTAATAGAGAAATCTGTCGCTGCAATATAGAACTCTGAAATTGTTCCAGGAATACACCCAGGGCCATGAAATGGCTCGATACATACCCAGGTATCGTAGAAAACCACCTTTCAAGATGCCGGTGCCATGACCACTACTCTTGTTTTTCTTTTTCAGGCCTGTTTGCTGTAATAATGTGGTTATGGATGCCGCGTTTTACCCTTCCCCACAGTCGAGAAGACAATGTTCCGCGTACCGTCTCAAATCTCTCTGATACATTCTGCAGTACATTACCCATCAAAAACCATTCTCTCACGGCAATACTGCCAATTTTTTCACATTCTCTCCAAAGTCTCGAAGTTATTCTTTCTCCATTCCTTGGTCCCACCGACATTATCCACGACGTTCTTTTGTTCTGCCCGCAGAAAATCCTGTCAGATGCACGACGAGTACTCAAGAGCGTCCTATCTTATAACAACACTGTTGACCACCCCAACATTTCCTTGGTACCCTACGCGAGCTCTTTGTACTACACCAGCACGCCCACAAGCGTTGCGACTCGCGTTAGGACGAAATGGGTTCTTATTCTCGATGGCCGCGGTCTCCAAGGGCTCAGCAGTGCGCAGAGAACTTACCTACTTAATCCACTATCGATTTCCCAACCAGTCGGACCCAAAGGCTTCGTACGGCTTCCCATCAATGGCACCATATCTGTGACTGGCCATCTGGAGCCTGCGGATTATCTTATTCCACCTTTAGTAGCACCGACTGATCTTTTTCCTCGCACTTTCTCGCAACTCGTTGATTCCGATCCTTGGCTCTTCTTTGGTAGTCACGTTGCGAAGACCCATCTCGAGATGATAGGAGGGTTGGTTCTTCCATCTGACCTCAGTGGTTTCGATTGCTGCGAACACAACTCTTGCCCTGCCCTCTTTGCAAGGCCTCCAATGGAGTTCAACCTAATCCAAACACAGCCATCTGACTCTGCATCACCTTCGGGGCATTTCGCTTTAGTCATTCCCCATTTAGAAGATCTTCATGTTTTCATGACTTTCACCTGCAGATTCCAGTCCATTGGCACTCTTGTACCAGGAGTCACCCAAAGGTGCGATGCATTATTCTTACAAGGACTGCGCTCTCGACTATTCAACTCTCTCCCGCACCACCCCGACCGTCGATCATTAGCTAGAATCTCTCAATGCTTCGCCCGATGTTATCTTCGCTTTGGGCGTTCAAGATTTTTTGACTGTTACCCTCACGACGGTTCTTCTACACGACCGCTACCGTGAAACCACGTTGATTCGATTGCCTCGAACTGACCTACCATACTCCGATTGGATCGGCCCGCTGGCACCCTGTGAGCTTCGCAGTCAGTCACGAGCTTTTGTTAATGTCGTTATCTGACTAAGAACAGATTGGAACATACCGGAAATCACTATCAGCGTCATAACTGATAACAGGCCTCAATCTTTACAACTGATATCACTGGCGAGTGCTCGGTACTTTGGAGGAAGAGTCAGACTACGTATCAATCTGGAACAGACCACCAACCCCGAAACCTTGAGAATTGTACAAGACTTCGAATGGCATCATGGCGATATTTTTATTCACCACAGGGTTACACACGGTGGCCTCCCCTATGCTGTCGTTGAGTCATGGTACCCAAATTCCAACGACTCCTACGGTCTATTACTTGAGGATGACATTGAGGTGTCCCTTGTTCTTTGCATGGATCAAGATGACTGTCCTGAGGTACCGGTAAGTCAACGAGTTTCGAGCAAATTTCACATGATCTACAAAATATTTGAAGGCATGGTGAACAGGAAAACATATCGCCGTCCATGTTTGGCATCAGTCTTTATCAGCAGAACATGGTCGAGCTCGTACCGGAAGGCCGGACACCCTTCGATGCTAGGGCCCTTTTCACCGCAAAAGGCACGAACCCTAGCACACCCTACCTGTCGCAGATTCCCTGCAGCTGGGGCGCAGTCTACTTCCCAGAACACTGGCGGGAGTTCCATGATTACCTCTCCATCCGCCTATCCGATCACTCCACACAGTTACATGAGAATGTTGTTCTCGGCGTGCGCTCCAACAATTGGGTCAAGTCATGGAAGAAATATTTTATCGAGCTCGTCTATCTTCGTGGCTATGTCATGTTCTACCCCAACTATCTCAACTTCACGTCGTTATCAACCAACCACCTCGAAGTAGGCGAGCATGTCAAAGACCAGCCAGAGGAAGAATTGTTTATACTCCCCTTAATGTTATTGCCGAATGCCTCGATGCCCTATTCCTCGGGCCTACTTGAATTGCCAGGGGACGGACTCCCTTCCTTGTCTTCCTTGCCTGTCTTAGATCTGATGGGAAGGTTTTCATCACCATCAGAGCTGATGGAACGAGGCGCCATGCATCGGACGGAACTTACTGGTTGCAGCGATACCCCCTCTACCTACAATGCTCGTGCGTTAATGTGTCTTCCGTAGAGCATGTGACAACAAATATTTCACTAATACACCGCAGTCGTAGATTTAATCATGTACAACAATCGCTCAATGGAACCAATAGAGGACATCGGTGGGGACATGACCAATCAACTTTGATTACTGTAAATAAATGAGTAGCTCATTTTTCATATGCAATAAGCACTAAGCCCGGAGTAGTTTTGCCTCTGGAGTGAATAGTGATACTTGATGCTGCAATCAGATCATACGGAAATCTGCGAACTATCCAGCCCAAGTGCATGGAGAAAGAGATTGACATTAGCCAGCTTCGTCTGGCGCTCCTCTTCATCCGCCACCCAGCCCTTGTTCACGCTTGTCACAATATCCAATACTTTTTCACGGAGGCTGGTGACAAGGATTGATTGTTGGTCGGGAGATGCGTGGAGTGCAAGTGCAGCAAGGAATTGCCAGACGGGCTGGTCGAGGATGTCCGTATGGAGGAGGGGAGCCGCTACAGGGAGGGGTCGGGCGGCGAGACGAGTTGAGGGAAATAAGAGCACGAAATGAGACATTAAAAGCTGGAACAGATGATCGAACATGGTTTGCCTGTAAGCGATCATTTATTAGGATAGACCAGGTTTGAAGCTGGAAACTTGCATACCATTGTTGAGCTTCCTCAGTCGTTGGTATTTCTGAGGACTCTTGTGCACTACTCATGCCCTGTTTGACTATCTCGACTCGACTCAAGAACAACGTCAACATGGCAATTCCAGGCTGAGTGCCAAAAGTAAGTGACTGAGCACAGAATGAGACGAGACGCTCCTACCCGAGTTTGAGCAGAAACGACGATGTTGGTACGGTCCAAGAGTAATCCAAGCAACCCAGTAATGACTCTTAGCTCAGCCTTCGCAACTACGGGTAAGATACTCTGTAGGACACTTCCTAAAAAAGCTTGTGTCTGTTGCTCAACATCCTGATGTTCAGGAGTTTCCTCTAGAGAGTCGAGAAGAGGAGCATGTTTGACAACGTCAAGCTGAGAGAAGCAGGCGACCAAGAGCGTAAGAAGAGTGAGCATTCTAGGTGGCGCAATGTGGCGGCTGAGTCGCGGTAGAAGCCTTTTGCCCTTCACTGGGGTAAGTAAAGAAACAAATGGATGGGGATCACTGAGGATACATATTAATAAACGGAATGGCTTTCCAGCGCGCTGCAACACACCTCGTTTCAAGAGGCACCATGACCTTCAAGCTCATCCACATTTGCTCGACAAGGTCATTGTATGTTGTTGACCTGAATATTGTCAGTGCGGTTTCGTGAAAAGATGTAAATAGCATACCACGCGGCAAAAGCTTCTTCATCTTCCTCGTCCTCCTCTGGAGGCTGATCCCGTCTGAGTTGCTCGATATTTAAGACAAGATCATAAAGCCCTTCCAGCAAAACCAGGGTTTGCCGTTGGGTGAGCGGCTCCTTGCGTACCACACCGTCGCTCTAGACACAACACATGACACATGAATGGTTCATGCCAAAAAGAGGGCATCAACACGCACTCCTGCAGCTTGTCCGAGCGCCTCACGACCGAGCTTCGCGGCCTCTTGCGCGGCACCGTTTATATCCTTGGATATGTGGGGATGGGTACCAGACATAGTGGGAGTTGCTGAAGAAGCATCGACCTGAAGGAGCTGCCGCGGAGCAGCCTTATAACTACGACCAGATGTTTTACCAAGAGCACCCTGAAGACTGTGCAAGGCTTTCTAGTACTGAGCACGAGGGATAGAAATGAAATTCGTGGAGACGTACAATGCAATCCTTTTTCCTTCTCCCTAAGCCGTGCATTGTTGACGATCCGTTCCACCTGCGCTTCCATTTTCTGCATTGCACTCTGCCTCCTTCCACTACCCTTTTGTGCTAGGCCAAGACCAACGCCACCACTGGAGCCAAATTTAATGACGCGCTCGTCCTGTGACTGGAGTCCCATTCGTGAGCGAAGGATAGCACCATAAACTTGAGCATAAAAGTCTTCAGCGTATGGGTCTTGTGTAACAAGCTGCGAGACTTGGATACGAGTGATGAAATCCTTGTCAGATTGAGTCATCAGATCATTGTAGCGAGACTACAAAACCGTGATCAGTTTGAGTAATGTGAGCGGAATTTGAGGGCATCACCATGTGTGCGATCTTGGCAGCCTTGCGGCGACGCTTCTCCTCCATCCGTTCGGTCTCCATGATCTTACGCATGGCCTCAACCCGCAACGCTTCTTGCTCTGCCTGGCTGATGCCCTGCATATCTCGCATGAATTCAACTTGTGCCATCTCTGACAGAAGTCTCTGTTGTAGCTGAATGTTCTGGGGTAGATACTGAGCGTTTTGCTGATTGAGCAAGGCGTATTGAGACTCAAAGGCAGGAGAATGCGTGCGACGTTGCGTGTCAGTGTAAGGAGACTGTCTACGCGCGAGTAAATTCGGTGCCTGTTGCAATTGCGATAGTTGTTGCGCGCGAAGCTGCCGTTCAATCTCCTCCATACGAAGGCGCTCTTGGAGCTCCTTCAATCGCTCCTGCTGCTGACGCTCCTGCTCTTGTTGAAGGAGTAGTATTTGCTGCTGGTGTTGATGTTGCTGATTGAAGCGAGGAGATGGCACAAGAGGGAGATGAGACACTACTCGTGGAGTGGACATTCGGGCCTGTTGTTGCAGGCGAAGCTGCTGTTCTTGCTCCAAACGAACTCGCATGCGGTCTGCAAGTAATTGTTCCTGCTGAAACCTCTGAAGTTCTTGCCTCTCGAGTTGTTCCCTGAGGAACTCTTCCTGTTTGTGGAGTTCTTCCTCTCTCTGCAATTCCTGCCTCTGAGCTTGCATGAGTATCTCTTCTTGCTGCTTGCGCTTCTGCAAAACCCGCATTTCGGCCTCAATTTCCTGCAGGGTGCGAACACCGGTCTGTGTAACACGATGACTGCTATGCTGTTGTTGACTAAGGGAACGGTTATCCGCGTATGCATTGAGTGCTGGAGACTTCGAGATCGGGAACGAAGAGATCAAATTGGAGGGCATACGTTGGTGATCTGCAACACGTGGAAGCATAGAGAATGGCGACTTGTCATCCCATATTGACTCCAAGGACTTAGGAGCTGAAGAAAACCCTACGACGGAGAACGCTAAGAATTAGGACAGATGAAATATCTAAACACTTACCTTGATCGTGTGATGCAGGTTCGGTTCGTTCAACCAGAGGCATCCTCTCTCTGAAAGGCTCTGCAGCAGGAGTGGACCTCCCATGTTTACCTCCGATGGGTGTAGGGAGAGTATGACTCATGAAATCAAAGTCTTTGCCTAGTTGCAGTAGACATTGTCACTACCTCCTGCACACTTGTGAATGGTCATTGCATCTTACCGACAGCATCCGTCCCACCAAAGGTCTCATCATTCAGCTCATCGCCGCCCTCAAGGAGTGCATCTCCTAGTCCGTCATAGCTCTCTTCGCCCCAGGTGTAGACCGCAAGGTCCTCAGATTCCTGGAGACCTCCTTCCAAGAATTTTTTCTTTTCTTGTTCTAATTTGCTTGATTCGAACCCAAAGAAAGACATAAGAATGAGAGGAGAGCTCTCAGCGAGCTGATGTTTGATCGCGAATTTCGCAAGTTAGGATAAGACTTACGCTCCGCAACAAATACGAGCACACATCAGAACATCGCCGCGCTCGGAAACACTATCATAAAGTTTCATTCATTCGACGTAAGTATACACGAGAATTTCTCCATATTGCACAAATGTATCCGTCGTCACCCCATTTTATGAATCTCTTCTAGAAAGTCTAATAGCGTGCTGGCGCTCCAGGCTTGGGTGTTACATGAATCGGCACAGTGTTGCCCATTCTCATTCGTCAACTCAGGAAGCCCAGCCCAAGAGTTATTCTCAATGTAATGCCTAGGGGTGAGTAAAATTTTGTGAAGATGGTGAAGGGTCCGAATTGGATCCTGCAACAATCAAGTTGAACATCAACTTGCATACGAATTGAGATTGTCCAGGACAGTCTGAACTTACCTCCTTGCCTGCACCGATTCGCGTGTCAAAGTAAAGGTAAGCGCGGAGGAAATATCCAAGCGGCCAACCCCATTCAGGTCCCTTTAGAGCCTTCAGACGTAAAATGGTAAAATGATATCGCTACACTTACATTGTGATAGTTTAGTCCCTTTGCAACAGAAGGATCCGTGGAGTCATTAGAGTTGTCATATTGAGGCCGGTATTGCATGTCACTGGGGTCTAAAGTCTTCATACCCAGCGGACCCAGCAAAACATGTTCAGCTAGGCGGAGTGCATGCAGTGCATGCAGAGCGTCGAACAGCTCTGGCGCTACGGTCATGGCGATCGGGAAATTCGGTCTGAACTGGTAGTCGGACCATTCTCGACCCGCCCCAGAACCATACACATCCTTGTAGATGCCCCTCCGATTGATAATAGCAGGATTCACATCATAAAGCGAGTCCTCAGCGGCGCCTGTTTGAAGATAAGATGTCAATAATATGAGCGTGTAAAAATGAATATCAATCTTACTCAGGGGAACATAGTAGCACCTCTCGAAGGACCGTTGTATTAGGTCACCCCAAGCCTTGTAGGTGATAAAGGTCTCCTGCCCATTAACTTTGACAGCATTTCTTGAGTGAGTCAATTATCAATAAATGTGGTCTCACTTTTCGCGTCGATACCCTTGAACGGGAAGTTTCCAGCGCTTGACAGGTCATCAAGCCATCGCAGCGTGCTTTTCAGCAGACCGGTAATCTCAATTGGTGCACCATCTCTAGGTGTCCCAGGGACTCCTTTCGTGCCCGCCTTCTGAGATTCGCCCATCTTGTCCATCCAAGTGCCACAATTGTGCCGATTTCCTCCGAAAATAAATCCGGTTTCCCAGTCGACTCGAACATCTATGTTGAAGCCCTCGTCCTTCATCTGCATGTCGAGGTTGGGGCCAGCGTCATGTTCGCGGAATGCGATACCATTGACATGACGTTGGAGTATTTCTTGGATAATCTCGGCAAGCGTGTTCGTACTCGCATACGCACGTGGATCATCCCATGCAACCCAGGCGTCGTCTGGAGGGAATCTACGATTAACAAGCTCCGACAGGATCCCCAGACCGTCAGGTGCGCTGGCCACATAATCTTGAATATTTTGTAGCATCCACCATGGCGAATCCCTTGAATTGTACCTGCGAAGGTTTCATACAATGAAATCATGTCACAAAAGAACTGTCGCCCAACTCATACCGTGGTTTCCGGAGGGAGTCCAATAAGTTAGGGATGAGTCCATGCTTTAACGTTGAAGCGAAAGCTAGAATATGTTTTCTAGCGCCCTCGAAATTACCCGTAGTCAAAAACAGTCCTCTCAGGGAGATGAAGACGTCGCGACCCCAACATCGTGCCCACCCGGTGCTGAAATGTGGCAGACCGGCTGCTAATGATGGAGTAGGCCCGGCTGGATCAAGAGATGCGGATTGCACCATTCCATGCATCTGAATGGCACACATAGCAAGATTATGTGTGAAGTCGTGACCTGTAGACACGAACTCTGAGCACTGTTCGATCGCTGCACGGCGAGCGCCTTTGTATGCCGTAGATATTAGAATCGCAAAGTACTTCGGCCGGAGATAGGAAGGAACTGAGGCCTTGATGCGTTCTGCACGGTCTTTGAACCACTGCGCAGGCCGTACAAGTTTTGGGAATGTATCTGTTTGCCTGGAAAGAACAGTTAGCTGAACTGGTGGCAATGATACATTGAATACCTACTTTTCCAGTCTCGCATGGATGTAGTCAAGTGCCCATAGACCTTTCCTGAGATTTTCGCAAAGCGGATGACCAAGATCATTGTACCTCATGATGTGCCGAAGAGGATGCATCCAACCCTCCAGCCCACAGTACGTCAACTTACCGAAGTTTGGAACATCATAGACACCAATTTCGCCCATAGTTGCATCCCTTTCTTCACCATCCGCGCGATATAAGACTACGTTCAAGTCGACGAGGTCGAGGTCGCTAAAGACTTTATCTGCATCCGAGGTACAGAAAGTGACCAGCCCATCGTCCAGGTTCTGAATCTCGACTTCGAAAATGAGAATACTTCCAGGCGGGAAGTAGTCTGGAACCGTGATCCTGCAGAACGGTCTAATACCATGTGATATCTGCGAGACAACAACTTCGGGTATTTCAACCAGCGTCCCTGGGAGCCCTTGGATTATGTCGGAATCGTAAGGTTCTTCATATGATGAAAATTCGATTGAAGCACCATACACAAAACGCGCACTAGTGTGCAACAGCTCGACACTATTCACTGTTGATCGGGAAGAGGTGAACATGAGATATGCACACTTCTCTGGCAGCACGCACCAGTGCCGCGGTCCTTCGAGCCCTTCGAAAACGCAGTATGGGCAATCAGTAGATAACCCTTTTGGGAGGTTGGGTGCATTCGCTGAATGAGAATATACTTGTTGACTGTTAGCATCTGAACTAAGGTAACAACTCCGGATAATACACTTACATCGCCTTCCTGCCAGTAATGACCCTCTTTGAACCCGCCAAGGATCATTTCCCGATGCAAGCCATTCAACACTCTCTTTGCTCTGGCAATGCCGGAATTTTCACTAAGCGCAGTAAGCTCATATTGCCGTTTCTCCTCGACAAGATTCAGGAGCTTTGGATACAGATCGTCGAATCCTTTCACTGAGGCAACAGCACAGTAACCAAATGTCACAATGCCAGCGACGGATAGTGCATGCTCTGCAGAACGCTTGTCGAAGTAAGACTCGTTATCGTGCGTCAGATCATACATGAGTGCGTGAGGTACGGAGCCATTCAAAGGGGTAACGATGCATGAACGCGTTGGGCATTCGATTCCAAACGGGGGATCGAATTCTTCTATGCTTGTTAAGCAAGCGTCATCCATAGACCCTGCAGTGCACCAATTAACTCTCACTAAACAACTGGAATATATTTTGCAACTCACCAAGCGGTTTGGCAAGCCCGAATCGATACATGACCCTCGAGAGCTCCTTCGCATCCCAGGCATTACCTGCTTCCCTAACTAGACTGTTGACACCTAACCTCTGCACGAAATATAGATCCATCTCCTCACTACCCGTAAAGAGCTCAGCACAGACATAAAGATCCGGATTAATGACACGAGCCGCATCGAGCATTGCAACACCAACATGCAATGGTGTCGAATGACAATTATCGATACGAAAACCATCAAATGTGGCTGCGAGCATCCTTACATAGGACGTCATGTGCTCCCAAAGCCATGGATTATCATCCGGTCCCGATCCATAACGAAGCTTCACGCAATCTCCCCAAACAATTACCTCGCGCCGGAGGTAAGCCTTTGACGGTGGGAGAGCGAAATTTTGGAGTGGATCGGCGTTCCATATCCAACCGTTATTTGCGACACAATACTTGGCCTGGTCGGAAGTTTCATGCGGCATCAAACGAGTAAAATAGGGCTCCACAAGAGGACAACTATAACATCATTAGTATACACAGTCGAAGTGGTGTCGGTTGCTTACCTTGCCGAAATCTCGCCAAGTTTTGGTCCATTCTCCTCCAGCCGAATATACTTTAGGCGACCTTTGATCTGATCTAATGCAATTTTTGTGTCTTCCTCCCATTCCTCGTACAGAGGAACATTGATGGCGTCGACTACGCCACCCCATGCTTCCACTAATGCATCGACATCGTCTCCAATGTTTACAAACGCCGCTTTGATGAGACCTGCTGCCTTCTCGCCGTCTGAGTGAGCGCCGTAGCGCGAGGACAGTTGGTTGAGTCCTATAATTATGGAGGAGGTCCTCACAATTTCGGCCACTGCAGCAACAGATTTTCCGGTTACGTCAGGGCCATTCCATGGTACAACCTTGTCGTTCTTTATTGCATTTTCTACCGCCTCTTTCTCTTGCTGAACGTCTAGAACATAGTATTGCCACATGTTGCGGTCATTGAGGTATTCGGTCAGGCCAGCCATGAGCACATCAACATCGCTCTCAGACCGGACTCGTGTGGGAAGTCCCCTTGACGCAACAGACGAAGAATATTCCAGGATCACCGTGTCGAGTTCCAAAGCTGGAGTTAAGTGTGGTGTATTCAATGGACTGTACCCTGGCAAATCTTTAGTTGACGGACTTCCAGGACTCTCATCCTTCGTTACTCACCAGCCTCTGGATGATCGATAAGCCAAAGGCTGTCGCTAGCAGTGTGATTTAACACGACATCAGTCAAGTTCAGTAGACCGTATTCCTCTTTTGCAACGCGCAAAATCTCTGTGACCTGAGCATCGGAGGTACTTGTGTCAGTACTGCCCATAAAGATCGAAAAATCATAATGTTTCTGGTCCTTGATGGAGTATGGGCTGTCACTTGAGCCTCGTGCTTGTAGTGGTGTCCAATGCAACATTGTATAACCACGATCGCCAGCCTCAGCAAAGTGTTCTCGCCATTTGGAAATTGGACCCATCCATTTTGAAACGACGGTGAGAATAACCAGGCCGTCAAGAGGTAGACACACAGTCCCTGATAAAATAACTGCGCCGCCTTGAGCAGGAGTCAGTGGCTTCAGATCTGGCGAAAGGATTGGGGACCGCGCTTTGGTGCGCAAGATCGGATCTATATTGAAGTAACCTTCTCTTCCCCTAGTACGTTCGCCAGGAACGTCGCCCTCGTACTCGATCCAATACATGAATGCACCCGCATGAGAAATGGGCAAATCCACTTGGATGGGCTTCGAGAAATTACTAGGAAGCCTATAAATCGTCCAAAGTCAGACGGTCTTCAAGTTCGGATAAGTAAAGAAGACTCACTCGCGCTCCGCGAACTTGTTCCGGTCGAATACACCGCCATCTAAAGGAAAGTTGGTCTTGAACACGCCGTTCTTTGCAGCTGGCGTGCCTGCGTCAAGAGAGACGCGCAAAATATATGGGGTATATGCTGGCGGGAGGCGGATATACTACAGGCTTTCAACTTGACTGCAAATTGCAGAGACATCACTTGGACTCACAGATCGGTCTTTGCTACTAGGTCCACCATCGGGAGCCAACCTCAGCTCGTATACGCATATCGGCTGCTCATCTGCGAGGCGCTCGCTAGGAAAATAATCCCTTCTCTCATATGCTGGTGTCTTTGGCGTAATTGGATTATCGAGCGCTAGTGGTAGCCCGTGAGATGCGATAACATCCATCTGCTCTAGCTGTAGAGGGGAATGTGCTCGTTTTTGAGTCACTGTATCAAATTCATCAGCAATGTCCGACATACAAAAAGACCTGGCGGATAAATGGACGGAAATGAAAGGTGATGCTGCAGAGGTTGATAGGTCGTTTAATATTTATATAAGTAGGTGGGCCTCCACTGAGTGACGTCACGAGACCACGGCCCGGCGAGACCGGATGACTTAGCCTGAGCGTATCACAACTTTGAAACTTGCGACGCGCGGAAGTGATACTCGAGCGTTACTCTAGCAGAGAATGGCCAGCTATTCACTAACTATACATGAATGGGGAATTCGTAGGTGGGAAGCCGCCGACATTACTCCCAGCAATGAGTTGATGTATCATGCCTGATGTAACTCAAACTCCGAACGTAACACGGTTTTTTTAATTCCAATTTATTGTCCTTTGGGGTCGTAGACCCTATGTCGGACATAGCCCTATACTCGGGGGGCTTACTCCCGTAATCTATCGTAGGTATGTATGGTTTCTGGTGCAAGTAATATAACGCGTACTCCGTCAGCATGTTGTCGGGCAAAAGCCGACGCTGATTTCATACAGAGGGAAAAACTGTGGTGTGAGGGGTGAGTTAGATGTGAGGTATTAAAGGTTGTCTGGGTATTGGTTGGTATGATATGGGCGGTCGTTGTCCTTGGGTCTTGTCTTTAGCCAGCATCGGATTGTCATGCCTACTTCTCCTCGCGGCCTCTATTCCTACAGCGGTTCTTGTCCAGCAAGTTCCTTTCCGTCTAGACTCGGAGTGTTTATGTAGTTGTGTTGGTACATTTATGTGCTGATTTGTATCTTGATGTTTATGTTCTGTCTGTTTCGATGTGCGTGAAAATTTGTACAATTAGCCTGTCTTAATCTCACCGAGGGTCTGTTTGAATCTTCCTGTACTGTTGATGTATCGCATTAGAGGTTTAGTGGCTTTAATTGATGATAGAATGAATGATATCGATGAGGCGTTGCGTCGCAGGGCATTTGTGAGTATGTGACGTTCATGAGCATATTGGGGGCAGTCGAAGAGGTAATGATGGATTGTTTCGTTCGTTTCTGGACAAGAGGGACAATACGGTGTATCGCTTTTACCAATGCGGTGTAGATGGAGGTTGAGAGGTGTGTGGCGGGTGCGGAGTTGAGTGTAGATGCTGGCTTGGTTCTTTGGGAGGGTGGCAACGAGTTTGATGTATTTGTTGGATGGCATACTGGGGTCTATGACTTTGGCTCGTGCGTATCTTGGTGACTTCATCCATTCGTTAGCCCAACGTTTTGTCAGCCAGTCATTGTGCCACTGCTTGAGTGCTGATACACTGTTTGGAAGCTTCTCGTCCTGGAGATATTTTGGTAAGAGGTTCTTGATGCTCGTCTCTTCTTCTCCCTCCGCTGCCTGCTTTGCCGCTTCATCCGCTAGTTCATTTCCTTCGATTCCTTTGTGCCCTGGTATCCACCGGATGGTGAGTTCAAAGTGGCGGCCTTGTCCTCGTCTTCTTCTGGCTAGTGCTCTTGTCATCCTGCTGAAATGCTCTACTAAGTATCTGCCTGGGTTCGTTCTGTGACTCTCACCGGATTGGATTGCTGCCTGGTTGTCGACGAAGATTGAGGCTGGGTAAACAACATTTCATTCTGTGGCGAGTAGTTTCGCAGCGAGGGTGAGACCCACTACTTCTGCTTCATATACCGTGTGTGCCTTGTCCAATCCTAGATGGTACTTCAGTGTGCGCAGTTCTTGTCCCTCGCGCATCAATACTGCTGCTGCGCCTATGCCACCATTGTGGCCTGATCCGTCCGTGAAAATTTGTATTTTGTCCTTGGTTCCACGTTGTTCTTTAATTGCAGTTTCTGGCTTTGGAGCTATGTGCGTGGCATAGGCGTTCTTGCGTAGTATAGTTAGATTTTGTGCTGGGTCTAGGGTTTCGGTGTCAGCTGGGAGGGTTTGGAATGTAGCGATGAGGTTATGTAGTGATGAGCGATGACGTCGGATGTTGTGATGACGGACAATATGGAGCAGGTGCTTGGATAGCGGATGACGTTGCGGAAGGGTAGCTAGTCGTAGTGCAGCACGATGACAGATCTTCTGGAGGAGGAGGGGGGTGGGGAGTAGGTTGGCATGAGCATTCAGGGTGTCAGTGGCGGTTGTTCTCATGGCGCCGGACGTAACACGGTTATTAGTGTTCTACACTGGAGAGTTGGAAAAGCTTCTCGGCAGCATGGAGTTATTGCTAAGTCGTCAAAATCGCCCTCTCGATCTTCATGAATAGGACCCACCCTGTGAGGAAACGAATTTCATGTGGCTGACTCGGATGGGATCCTTTGGCAAACTTAGGTCGGGACTATACTACGATACCAAATAGCCTCATTGAATGTCAGATCGGAACACTCCAACAACCTAATCGTCAAGTCTCTATTTTGTGGACCCTGGAGAATTCTCTTCAATTTCCAGTGACCTTTTAAGTAATTGATCGAGTTTATTATTGTCCCAATGAAACAAGCGCTCGACTGCTTCAGCAACATTTGATTACATTACAATGTGAACTATATAGCTAAGGACTCCCTTCCTCTGTGATGGGGTTTGTTCGGTTGAGCAGCGGAGGGCCTGGGTGGTTGATCAGGGTACTGGTCTTGGCGGCGGTGGACGGTGGACACACTGCAGCCTCAGAAACCACAGGGAAAGAAATTGATTGGCTTTCCAAAGAGTGAATGTCAGAAATACGCCTCCGCTAACGTCCGAATTTTCTACTCCTTAATTACGAGTCCACTGTGAATACAACGAACGTATCAGCAGAACAATAACGTAGGTGGCTCCGCTGAACCGATCGAATACAAGGAATGCTGGGGGAATAAGCAGTAGTACTGTATGGTAAAATTGTCCCATGTGTGAATGACTTTCCGAAAAAATATCCTGGACATGACAGGTCTTAGATGAAAGCGGAGACCGATGTCAATTTCGCAAGCTCCAGGATGACGCGAAAGCGAATTAGCAAGTAGACTTCAGCCCCCAAAGGGCGTAAATTTGGTAAAACTTAACAGTGTCGTGAGCCAAGGGGGTAAGTACGTAAACCTGCACTCACATGAACCAGAGTCATTTTCGTCGTTGCTGTTGCCACACTGCTAACGGGACGTCTTCCTCCTCACCTCGCTCTGTGCGGGGCGGAACTGCAGGTTCTGCATAAGCTCTTGGTCTCCTGTTGTATGACGTCGACATGACGGCATGCGCGCTAGTCCCCTTCCTGGCCTTCCCATCGGTGGAGAGAATCGGCGGAGAAGAAACCGCGGTCGCAGACAATGACCGTGTTGCGGTCCGTGTGGCTTGGACATGGTTGGGTACGGGTGGCGTATTCGGAGAGTATCTGTTGTGATTGTGCGCTGGGGGAGACCGTGAACGATGGGGAGCTCTCGAAGGCGCTTGCTGGGGAGTGTTAGCAGGATGCGGGGTATTATTGGGAGGAGGCGATGGGATTGATCGCGTTCGCGATACGGGTGGAATTCCTGAATTGGATGACGAAGTCCACTCACTAGGCTGCATAGTGTCAGGTGGAAGCTGTTGTTGATCTGCTGCTCCAGGTCCTGAGTATCCAGGGTATATGTAACTTGTCGGTTGCGGTTGGACCATCTGAGGCGCATGCACTGATGGACCCGACTGGCGCTGCATCCTTGGTGAACCACCACCAAGCGGGGCCGAGGATGGGGATCCATACCCGTAGCTGGAGCCATTGTATTGCTGCTCCATTTCCCGATGCTGCATCTCATACTGAGGACCCTTGATAGGCATTTCAGCAACTCTTCGAGCCACTTGCGATCCATTAGGGGCCTTTGTGAGAGCACCTTTCCTGGGAGACTCCTTTTTTTGTTGTTGCTGCTGCTGAAGTTGAAGTTCTCTGTCGCGCTCCTCCTTCTCCCTCACAAGCCGATCATTCTCAGCCCTCAGCCTCTCCTCCGCGTCTCGATGCTCAGTCTCCCTCTCCCTCTGTTCACTATCAGAATTAGATGCAGCTGACGCAGCGGCCACTGGCTGATTTTGCGGTGCAGTAGTCGCCACAGGGTTCTGCGTCTTGTTGATGACACCTAGATACCAGAACATCAAATTGCTGATAAGAACTTGCTCGTACAGCGGCCTTCGGGGATTCGCCAGCTTTATATGGCTCAGTCTATAGATCGCACGTTCCACGTGGATGGGATATCGGGCGTAGGCGCCCTGCACACTGGGCAGCTGTGGCGATGGCGAGGGAACATACTGCTTTGATGATTTGGATTGGCCAAGTAAGGCAGTAGCAGCTTCTCGTCCAGACCCGTATTGATGCAGCTGAGATAGCTGTTCATCAGGCTTCTTCCTGCTGCTGAACAAAGACCCGAAGAACCGGCTTTCCTTCTCCTTTTCCACTCGCTGAACTTCCTTCTCGCGCTCTTTCTCCTTGCCGTTTTTCTTTCCAGCCTTGTCGTTCCCCCATTTGAACAGGCCCTTTCGGTCCTTCTCCTTCTTCGGCATGGAGCTTGAGGTTGGCTGGGGTATGCTAGATGCTGCTGTAGAAGGGAATGTAGTCCCCTCGGAAGAGGATGCTAAGGTGGATGCATCCGGAGATGGTGTTCGAGATGGCTCATCGGAAGGAGGGCTCAGAGTAAGTCTATGGGGTTGAGGGTGATGCAAAACTAGCGCAGGAGTGGACACTTCCATGTTTTCGAGCTGGGTCGGCGGCGGCTCGTCATGCGGTAGTGAGAGTGATAATAATGGGGGCTTGGAAGTTATTGATGAAGTCGAAGAAATATCTTCTTCGGGGTCATCAAAGAGATATGCGTCAATGATGTGTGTCTCATCGATGAACGCGTCAGTTTGCGAGATATCATGTCCATCACTTGTCATGCTTTCGTTAGAAAATGCACGTGATCGCCTGACTGTTTCTGGGGTTGCATCGCCGTGATCACTTGACGAAACATGCTCGTTGGAAGATAGGTCACTAGAGGTACGAGGTTCTGCTTGTGTAGCAGCGCGAGTCCTGCGTCCGGGTCCAAATCGATGTCCACCACCATCACCAGGCAATGTCGACTTACGAATCTTGGTGCGCGCAGCCCGACGAAGAATTAGGCCGGGAGGAGGAACGATGATAGGTGCATCGGCCTCGTCTGGCATGTCAGGTATATTGTCCATCTTGTCTATGGCTACAGACAAGGGCCTTGAGCGGGTGCTAAGGACGACCGGAAGTTATTCTGCATACTGACCTGAAGGTGATACATTGAGGCTTAAACTTCGCCTGAGCACATTCCTAAGTTTTGTGGGATCATCGCTCGTTGAGGCTTCTTCTGCCAGCGCTTCTAGCCTTTGCAAGTCACTGATAGTAAGCTGTGGTCCTGTGTTTGTGAGAAGTGTGCGATTGCGGCGTAAAGGAACGATTTTTTCGTCCTCATCTTCGACGTTGTCATTTTCGGATGGTTTGTACTGTCTACTAAGCATTGAACGCTTGCGGCCCAAACCAGTGGGAGGAGCATTCAATGAACTTGATCGAACAGGTGCACTAGCACTGGCGCCATCTGGGGGTGGAGTACGGGCATGTTCCTTGAGAAAAGCGCGAAACTCTTTAGGAGCGATTTCGGGATGGAGACGAGCTGGCACCCAAAAAAGATGAAAGGGATCATCTTGGCCTGTGGTTCGCTCCTCTGAGTTAGAACTGTCTTCGTGAGAGCCGCTGCCGGAGTCGCCATCGGGCAATTGTTGAACTGAAGTGGCAGACCAGTAGCTGGACGTGGGCGATGTTGGAGACGATGTGTTTGGAAGATCAGGATCAATAATGAGAGCACCTGGTCCACCTTGTGCAGTAGACCGGCGCTTGATGTCTCGCAAAGCCTCAACCTCCCGCTGAATCTCTAATTGTGAAGGCTGCATGCCTGATAAAAGTGGGCGTCAATGGGAAAAGGAGTGACAGTAAGGTTATGTGGTCGTCTTGAAGACCGAGTACAGAGGGTCGGGGAGGTCGGATGGCCAAGTGAGAACAAGTCGATGTAGGGTTTTACCTTGCTGTCGGTGTAAATGCCAACCAACCACGATCAACCTAACCGGCCGCGGCAAAAACGGCATCGTTAACTGAGTTCAAACTGGTACAAACGTGTTTTCAAGTGAACTAAATTACTTGTACCACGTCGCCGCTAATAGCTACATGGAATCAATTCAGAAATATGTAAGTAAGTCAAAAGTGTCCTCGAAAGGCGACCTCAGTATAACCAGCTGCGGTCCCGGGGCCCGGGGTACAACTACTCAACGAATAGAAAAAGGCGTGATGCACCTCGGACCCGACGGCCATCGAATGGGAAATACATGCAGATAACACGTTGTCACATTCGGTTCACCGCGCCTCCGACTGGCCTTGCGTAGAAGCGGCTTCACGACGCAGCTCCTGAATAACGGCCTACAAAGGTCATTTTCACTCCTGAAACTACTTTCCAATGATTTAGGATATTAACATACTGCTAAAGCTTCTGGGTTGACGCCACTCTCTATCATGCCCACGCATGTCGCAAGCGTTTCTTTATCAAGTTGCGTGTTGAGCAACTGTGAGATCTCGTGGAGGGCTGTGAACCACATTATCATATGAGTCGTGCAACGTTAACATGATGCATTTGCACGTACTATCAAGTGTCTGCTGGGCAGCGTTAATTTTGTCCGCCTCTTTAGACGACATGAGGCAAAAAGCGTGCTTGAAGATTATTTAGTTATACCGTTTTGACAATTTGTGAACCTACTAGTAAGTAATTCTTGGTAGTTAACGATTAACGATGACTCCTGCAGCGTACTGAAAAGGAAATAAACCTCTCATATCTTTCGAACACGAAGCAGATCCGCTGTTCGACTCTTGTCTCCTTTGACAATGGCTAAAAGCAGCTCACGACCACCAAAGAAAGAAAAAGTCTTCCATCCTGACTCGCGCAAGGCCAGTCAGCTGAGCCGAATGCAGCTACGAAAAACAAAAGTTGCCGAGGCAGCATCGAAGCGAACGAAAAAGCAATCCGCCCAAGGTGCGCATCTCATGTTGCACTGATAGTGGATTTTATGATGTGACGGATGTCTCTCAGCTGATATATTTGGATTTTTCTATCATGCTATACCCCCAGAAGGCACACTCTCCCTCGAAGAGTTGCATGCCATTGTTCGTGATGTGTGGTTAACACGACATGACGATGAACTCGAGCAGGAGAGAGCCGCTCGCCGCAAAGGTCGACCGAAAAGCACCAAAGAACTGAAGCTCGAGGAAATTAAGCTTCGCGAATCAGAAGAATATCGCACAGGGATGGGTAAGATCAAATATCATGCTACGCCGTTCAAGTTGTTGTCTAATTGTACTTTAGATGTACCTGATCTTACACATGAAGCTACTGTGAAGCTGTTCCAGAAATGGGATCAGAAGGAAGTTGCTTACATCCGACTGTTGCGCTTCATCCGAATTAACGGTGCAGATTCAACGTCTGCAAGAGTATCAAAACAAGGGGAACATCATTCCCTCAAAGAATCAATCCCATCGCAAGCAATAGATGAAGCGATGGTCACTGATCGTGATGACACGTTTCTTATTGAACCACTGTCACGCTTCGCGAGTACAATCACGATGATGGATGGTCCCCTCTCATAGTCAACGTACAAACTTAAACCCTGGTGTCTACATAATATATATATAATATGTCCTGCAGATCATGCACACAATCTAATCGGCGCAAACCGACTTCTCGTTAAACTCATACTCTCCCAGATCGGTTTCTCTGGCTGAAAAGTAGAAAAATGAGGCGCCGTTAGCATCCGTGGGGGTCTAACTGCCAGTTTCTTCTCAGTCGGTTGTAAATCGACTGGAAACTTGATGCCGGGCCCGTCTCTTGTGTCAAGTGCAGTACGACTTGATATCCAGCAGTGATTTGCACAGATGTTGGCCTCTGCACCTCAACACGGAATCGAAGCGACTTCAGCACAGATAAAAGTCCAGTTAGGTTCTTCGTCGCATCTGCTCTGCACTTAAGTACGCCTGCACTTTCCGCATACCTGACCACTACGCGGATGCCCATGTTGACCAGCATACGACGGCACTCCTCGCGTGTTGTGAACCCGTCATGAGTCGACAGCAGTTGGCAAGTCACGGGCTTAAAATTAAACACACTATCAAGCCAGCGCCGTCGCGGCGACAGAGGTGTGAATGGGCTGTCAGAAAGTGCAAGTGATGAAGTCTCAGTATCGCCGCCACTCTTCTTGCGTAGCTTGTTGGGTAACGGCTCGATGATCTGCACGCGCAGAGAAGAACGTCTTTCGCCATCACTGCTCCGCAAAGATGACTTCTTCAAGATAGTTGCTCCACTGTCCCCAAGGGCCAGATTCTCCTTGCCATCCTTGAACTGGCTTTGCCTTTTGCGCCTCGCATTCGTGTCTGACAAGATCCCGTAGTGTGATGAGTGGTCTCCGTTCTGCGCAGTGCGTTCCTTTTGCCGCTTGCCAGACTCCGTGCTATTTGGCACGGATGGAGCCGAGGAGGCGCCAAGAATACGATGCGGCATCCCCGCAGTGCGCACCTCTATTGCATTGAGGTGATCCACGACCTGCTGAAAGAAATGTTGCATTCTATCATCGTTGAATTCTGGGACTTGAATCGCGGGCAGATTTGCGGAACCAAGTGTGGGTGGTAAGGGCGACGTCAAAGATGTGAGATATGGCGGCGACAGGGGGGAGTAGGAATCAGTCGCTGAACATGGCGGTGAATGGAGACTTATTCGAGGAGCACTTAGGTGTACATAGTCACTATCCTCCCTGTGGACTGCGCGACTGGATTCCTCAAGTGGGGTCGGAGAAGTCGCGCGAGGAAGAAGAAATGAAGGCGTCCGTGCCAGATAACGACCTTGTGATCCCGTCCTTGTTATGCTATGACGTTCATTTGCGGTCGATACATTCTTGGGACTCTTCCTGCGTGCGAACTCATCTGCCTCATCATAATTTCCTAGGTGTTTGTCCCGATACTCGGTGAGTAGCCGGTAAACACCTTTTTGCCAGTTTGGCTGGGAGCTCCTGAGGCTAGCTTCGATGTCTTCCTCGGCTGTGCTGTGCCAAAGTGTGCGCAGATTCGCAAAGATATCCTGATCGATTCCTTCACCTGCAGAGAGCGGTCGTGCTATATCGTTGAGCTTCGGCGTGTTCGCACCTACTGATTTCGGCTTCTGGGAAAGGTAAAAAGGGTGTCTTAGGATCTCGGGAATCGTGATGCGCTTCACAACGTCCTTCTGAAGCATCTTCGAGATGAGATCCTTGGCGATGGGTTCCACGCCGGATGGCATCTCGAACATGCCTGACTTGACTTTATCTAGTAGTGTTGGAAGGTCCTCATCATCGAACGGAAGGCGTCCCACGAGTAAGGCAAATAGAATCACACCACAAGACCAGATGTCAGCCGCACGTCCGTTGTATTTTTTTCCCATGATGACTTCGGGCGCAGCATAATGAGGGCTTCCGCATGCAGTTTGAAGTAACCCGTTTTCTGAGCTGGCTTGCCAAGCCGCCATACCGAAGTCGGCAACCTTGATGTTCTTATTTTGATCCATGAGAAGGTTTTCGGGTTTCAGATCTCGATGTGCGATGTTAAGCCGATGACAATAGTCAATTGCGGAGATGATTTGCTGAAAATAGGTTAACGCTTCGAAAGTGGATAGCCGCCCCTTCTTGCACAGGTAATCGAAGAGCTCCCCGCCTTCCACGTACTCAAGAATAAGGTAGAGCTCGGTGGATGTCTCCCATACGTCATATAAGCGCATTATGTTTGGGTGGTCGATGAGCTTCATGATCACGATTTCGCGCTCGATGCTGAGAAGTATGTGCTCCGCGGAGTCGGCGAGCTTCTTGATAGAGTTCAGGAGAACATTCTTGGATACAATCTTAACTGCGGCGTATTGTCCTGTTTTTGAGTGACGTGCGATCCTCACGCGGCCTGGTTAGAGTCGGTAAAAGCGCATACTCTTCTCAGTAGTAACACATACCTGAGCTTCCTTTGCCAATAGTCCTGCCGACTTTCCATAGTCCAATCATCTTTGGGTCATCATCGCTACGATTCCGTCGTGGAAGCCTTGGGAAGTCGTTGTGTTCCATAGCGGCAAGTTCAAGAAGAGCGAGGCTGACAAGTCCTTCGTCGCGCATTGCAGAGAGTAGCTAAACAAAAACAAACAACACGTCCTGACTTGTGAGTCAGGCGTTTTGGCTTTCCGGCTACTGCTGTGACCTACACCATCCCGGCAATTTGACAACAATAAGTATTTACTTGGTTTTCAACATGATGCAGCCTACGCCTGCACCTACATCCCCTCCGGGTTCACCAAGGCAAATTCACGATCAAGGCACCCCAGTCTACCCAGCTCCACCGCAAAACAATGGCAGCGCCCCCTTTTCAGTACTTGTTGGGCTATTTGAGAAATTGTCGGCGGAGAGAAAGCCTGAACGAAGGAGGCGACTTTTGGATGTCTGGTTCAACGTATGTCTTCCCCTGTGCGAATGACGCTGATCTTGACGCGTGTGGCGCAGCATTGGAGAGAAGAAATAGGGCATGATCTTTATCCTGTTCTACGCCTGATACTTCCCCAGGCATGTTATTACCACTCCAGAAAGTACTACGGGTAAGCTGAGTATATGGGCAGAAAGACCGTGAACGCGCCGTCTACGGCCTCAAGGAGAAGAACCTCGCCAAGACCTACATCAAACTTATCCCACTAGGCATGAGAGACCCAGACGCGATCCGCCTGCTCAACTGGAAGAAGCCGACAGAAAAAGATGTTTGTGTAATTGTATCCCATGACTTGATCGCATTCGTTGAGCGCTCCCGTAGAAAAGCTCTGGCGACTTTTCCACAGTTTTGTACGAGGTCGTGAGTAAGCGATCCTCCGTCGTCGAGGGCAACCTTTCAGTCCATGACTTGAACACCATTTTGGACGATTTGTCCAAGAATATGGGCAAGCAGTACGCACGATGGTATCTGATTTACTTTCTCGCTGAAGCTGCTGCATAGGGACATACAATCTAGAATTCTTCAGCGTATATACAATCGTGCTACTGCTGAGGAACAACGTTGGGTTGTGCGCATAATTTTGAAAGGTATGTTCTCTTCCGTAATGACTTGGCGATTGTGATATCAACCTTCCAAGACATGGTCATCTCTGTGAAGGAGACCACCGTATTTGGCGTATTTCATCCAGATGCCCAAGATCTGTTCAACATCTGTTCAGACTTAAAGAAGGTTGCTTGGGAACTGTGGGATCCTACGCGGAGGTTGAATGATGAAGTATATCCGGCCACTCATCGATGATTCTGGAGTCTAATGCGTGACAGGATAAATCCGTTCAGTTGTTCCGTGCCTTTGCGCCGATGCTGTGCAAAAGACCAACCCACAAGATTGAGGATTCAGTGAAGGAAATGCAAGGACGTAAATTCTTCATTGAGGAGAAACTAGATGGCGAGCGCATGCAGCTGCATAAGCGTGGAAATGAATACTTCTATTGTTCAAGGTAGGCAGCACCATCTTTCTCAACGATCTAATTTGACCTTTATTCTAGGAAAGGGAAAGATTACACTTACCTATACGGACAGCACGTTGGACAGGGTAGCCTGACTCCATTTATCGACTCTGCATTCGATGAACGGATCGATGAGTGAGTTCATTTTGGTATTCCTGTCATCTATAACTGAGCTTCGCAGTATCATCCTTGATGGAGAAATGCTAGTCTGGGACCCCATTTCTGAACGTAATTTGCCGTTTGGTACCTTAAAGACAGCCGCACTCGGTTAGTATCTCCAGTTAACCAGTTGTCCAAGTGCTTATGGTGCATCTCAGATAAATCGCAGAAGGAGCACAATCCTCGGCCATGCTGTACGCTTCTACTGCTTTAGTACTCACAATAATTCTCACTCCAATCCAGTTAAGGTCTTCGATCTCCTCTATCTCAACGGCATGTCCCTCCACCAGAAGTCTCTGAAGTTCCGCAAACGCAACCTGCGCGCCTGTATCAAAGAGGTGCCAGGTCGCCTTGAGTTTACTGTGGAGTTCGAAGGCAAAACTGCCAAAGATGTTCGGGAAAAGATGAACGAAATCATTGCGTCAAGAGGAGAGGGTCTTGTAATCAAACATCCTGATTCTGAGTATACGCTAAATGGAAGGAACAAGGATTGGATCAAGGTGAAGCCGGAATACATGGTTGGTTCATTGACGCACTCCATTTCATTTACGCTTACAGTGCTTTCAGGACAATATGGGTGAGACGGTGGATGTGCTAGTTGTCGGTGAGTTATCTTAAGTTCAAGAGTTTTCTTAGAGTACAAGCACCATGCAGCTGGCAACTATGGCACGAGAAAGCGTTCAGGAGGTGTCTCGACACTCATTTGCGCAGTCCTCGATGATCGGCGTCCAGAAAGTGACGAAGAACCGAAGTAGGTATTCGCGATTGATGCACTATCTGATGTATAACTTTTTCTGCACACTAGGTACAGCACATTCGTCAGAGTGGGGACAGGTTTGACATATGCAGATTATATATGGCTCCGGCAGAAGCGTTGGAAAGTTTGGGATCCAAAAAATCCCCCAGATTTTCTGCAAACTGCAAAATGGGGTCACGACGACAAAGGGGACTTGTATCTGGAACCCGAGGAGTGCGTCCTTACACTCCTCCAGATGGGATCGGTTGACTAGAAGATTTCCAGTTCGTTCATCTTGAAGATTAAGGCCGCTGAGATTACGACATCAGGTATGAGAAGAAACTTTTGGAACGCGTTATGTCGCTAAGCTGCCATGTAAAATAGATCAATATTATTTGGGCGTGACAATGAGGTTTCCTCGAGCTTTGTCGATCCGTGACGACTTGTCGATTGCAGATTGTATGACCGCATCAGGTGCGTCTTTTGTTTTGGGTTGGTACACAGCTCGATCGGTCTCTAGCTGTCTTGGAGAGCATGCGTTCTGAGCGCAAAAGAAAGATGGAAAGTGACACTGGGTGAGTTATCATTTGTATTCTTCGCATGACTTGATATCATTCTTAGTAGCATGTCGAAGAAAAAGCGGAAGACGACCACACAAAAGGTTAGTGTGCGACATCCTTCACGTTATAATTGTCGAGCGTCTCTCAGACAGCCGTCCTGCCACAATACCAAGGACCTGATTTACGCGCAGTCGAGGTTGAGTCAAATCTATTTGAGGATATGAAATTCAGTGAGTCGAGTTTACTGTCTGGCATCCGTCCAATGATGACTCTGCCTGCAAGTGGTTTCATCGGACCCAAAGTCCCGAACAGGCAATCACGACCGTCAGGAACTCATGAAATTGTAAGATCGCATCATCTTGGAATCTGCTATATCTGAGGTTCCCTGCAGGATCCATGCCAATGGGGGCACCTGCGTGCAAGTCGTTAATTCTAAACAGCCTATAACAGTCATTTATGGAGGGACAACTACACGTCAGTACCGATGTCTTCCTTCTAATTCCAGGACCTCATCGCTGCTTTGCAGCTTACGATATCAAGCTGCTGATTGACAAAGGCAATGTTGATATTATCAGGCCTCAATGGATCGCGAATTGTATAGCCCGGGGGGAGATCGTTCCTCTCAAGAAGAAGTGAGTGTTACTTTACTCCGTTGGCTTTCCAGAGAGGTCATGTTCGTCTCAGGTATTTCTTTCACGCGACCGCAGAACGTCAAGAATCTGCTGATTACCAGATGGACTCTGACGGGGATCAGGAGATGAGCGATGGAACTTTAGAGGAAGATGCGAGTTTGAAGATCTCAACTAACCCAGAGGACATTAAGCCGAAAGTTGAAGTCGAGGACGTCGATCGCGAGCTCGCGGACTGGTTTGATGTTGATCTTAAGCCTCCTGCACTAGATGACAGCGAAACTGAGGCCGAATCTGATGCTGATTCGAACAATGATGATGTCAAAGAAGAAGACTTCGATGATGAATGGTTCCGGGTGCCAGAAGTGCCCCGCGACTCCAGCACTGAGCCTCTTGACGACAATGTACGTGATTTAAACAGACGCTTTCATACCTTGTTCACTGATTGTTTGACAGTCAAGTACTACTCTCCATTCACGATCGCAGGTAAGGATTTTTTCTTTCATGCTTTCTCCTTGTCACAATAGCATCAGGACGTGATAATGGGGGAGGACGAAGCAAGGGAATATGACGCAGTCGCAATATTCAGACATCTGTAGGTCTCATGCCCCACAAGGCTGTCTGCTCTAACTCTGGTGCTAGTTGCTTTTACCTCGACACGCCAGACAATGCACGGAAAAACGATATGCCCGTGAAAACAAAGTACGAACAAGAGATCTCCACAACGTAAGCTTTCGGTTTATGGAGGTGCCAAGAACCTTCCCCCTGACATCAAACTTTGATATGGACAGCTTCGATCAGATTTCAAGAAGTATTCAGGAGAATGGCGGAAAGCTCGTCGCACTGGACGATCCGAAGCTCACGCACATAGTCTTGGATAAGCGAGACATCTCGCGTCGACTGATGCTGATGCAGCGTACCCTCGAGTAGGCTCTTTTAGATATCCTCGTGATACAGAACTCATGCTAGTATTTCAGACCTAAGCGACGACGGCTGGTTATATCTGATTATGTGGCGGCTTGTTTAGAAGAAGAATCGTTGCTTGATGAGGAAGGTGAGTGTAGTGTTGGGAGAAGAAGACGTGATGTTGAAAATCCCCAGATTTTGCTCCATAGGGTTTGTGTAATGATATTGTACTTTAGTGAAATGCAACGTGATCGTGGGAAAGATGATTTAGTGCCTACGTGTCATTTTGGAATTGACACATTGGTTGTTTCTGGAAATAAAAAGCTGGAACGAGCTGGCCTAATTTACTTCTCAACTCAACCACCAACCACCAATCTCACAGCGATGACTGGCCCTCACCGCCGTCCATCCCGCGCTAAGTCACGGCGCATGGCCACCTCCCTTTCTCTTCTCCTCTTTGCTTTTCTTGCTCTTATATGTTTATGTCCCGCTGTCTCTGCGCAGGGGAGCTCAAAGAACAGCGAGTATGGAACTGTTATTGGAATTGGTACGTGCCCATCATCGTCTCACTCAGTGTATAAATTGACGTTTGCACACAGACTTGGGAACAACGTGTGTACCTCTAACCAGCTCAGCTCCCATTTCCACTGACACATTTTGAACCTAGCTATTCGTGCGTTGGTGTTCAACGCGGCGGTCGTGTCGAAATTATTGCCAACGACCAGGGTCACCGTATAACCCCCTCATGGGTCAGCTTTACTGATGACGAGCGACTGTAAGTTTATTTGTGTCTAGATGCCCCGAGGTTATGCTGATATTTATTGCCTGTAGTGTCGGTGACAGTGCCAAGAATGCATTCCACTCCAATCCGAAGAACACTGTGTTCGACGCGAAGCGTCTAATTGGCCGTAAAATGGATGATCTCGAGCTTAAGCGGGACATGAAGCACTGGTAAGTAGCCCAAAATGCTTCCACACATGATTTCGACTGATTACTCTTCAGGCCTTTCAACGTCGTTGATAAGGGGGGCAAGCCCGCTGTTTCGGTCGACTACAAGACCGAGACGCGTCAATTTGTGGGTCCTGAAGATTAGCTTTCGGAATTCTTTGTTGAATGCTCTCCTTAGACTCCCGAGGAAATTAGCGCTATGGTTTTGACGAAGATGAAGGAGACCGCTGAAGCGTACCTTGGTGAGAAAGTTACGCATGCAGTAGTCACCGTCCCAGCGTGTAAGTGTCTGAGCGATCCTGCCTTGCCATTTCTTACGAGTACTCGTCCAGACTTCAACGACGCGCAGCGTCAAGCTACCAAAGATGCCGGTACAATTGCAGGCCTCCAAGTGCTTCGTATCATCAATGAGCCCACTGCTGCTGCCATCGCCTATGGTCTTAACAAGAAGGGCGGAGAGTCGCAAATCATTGTCTATGATCTCGGTGGTGGAACCTTCGATGTTTCCTTACTCTCGATCGACGATGGTGTCTTTGAGGTCTTGGCAACAGCTGGCGATACCCACCTTGGTGGTGAGGATTTCGATAATCGCGTTATCGACTACCTTGTCAAGCAGTACAAGAAGAAGACCGGAACCGATGTCACCAGCAACCTCCGTGCCATGGGCAAGCTCAAGCGTGAGGTCGAGAAAGCGAAGCGTACTTTGTCCAGCCAACAGTCCACTCGCATCGAGATCGAGTCCTTTGAGGATGGTAATGACTTTTCGGAGACGCTCACTCGTGCCAAATTCGAGGAGCTCAACATGGACTTGTTCCGTAAGACCATGAAGCCCGTCGAGCAAGTATTGAAGGATGCCAAAGTCAACAAGGAGGATATTGATGAAGTAAAACCATTTCACATGCGATGCATTCACCCATCTGATACATAGTTGCAGGTTGTCCTTGTTGGCGGTTCGACCCGTATTCCAAAGGTTCAGCAGCTGTTGAAAGAGTACTTTGGCAAGGAACCATCGAAGGGTATCAACCCCGATGAGGCTGTTGCTTACGGTGCTGCTGTTCAGGGTGGTATCCTGTCCGGTGAGGAGGGCACCGAAGATGTCGTCTTGGTTGACGTCTGTCCCTTGACCCTCGGAATTGAGACTACTGGTGGTGTCTTCACCAAGCTTATTCCCCGTAACACTGTTATTCCTACGCGCAAGTCTCAAATGTGAGTTTCCACAGCCATGTGATTCAGGCCGATGCACTGACATTTGCGAAGTTTCTCGACGGCCGCAGACAATCAACCTACCGTACTCATTCAAGTGTTCGAGGGTGAGCGTTCGTTGACCAAGGACAACAATTTGCTCGGCAAGTTTGAGCTCTCGTCAATTCCTCCTGCTCCTCGCGGTGTTCCTCAAATTGAGGTCACCTTTGAGATTGATGCCAACGGTATAATGAAGGTTGCTGCTTCCGATAAGGGAACGTGAGTGGATGTCCCTGGAGTCTGCACCTGTATTGGCACTGATTACTCTTGTCTTAGTGGCAAATCCGAGTCCATCACCATCACAAACGAGAAGGGTCGTCTCTCCAAGGAAGATATCGAGCGCATGGTTCGTGAGGCTGAAGAGTTTGCCTCAGAGGACGAAGACAACCGCAAGCGTATCGAGTCTCTAAATGCTTTGTCCTCTTTTGTTTACGGCCTCAAGTCTCAACTCGCCGACCAGTCCGGCCTTGGCGGCAAGATCGATGATGATGACAAGAAGTCGCTCCTTGCCGCTATCAAAGAGGCTACAGATTGGATCGACGACAATGGCCAGAGTGCTACTACAGAGGAATTTGAGGAGAAGCTGTCGGAGATCCAGAGCATCGTCAGTCCCATCACGAGCAAACTCTACAGTGGGGGTTCCAGTGAGCCCGATGACGAGGAGCCTTCTTATGATCATGATGAGTTGTGAGGTTCGTAGATGCGGATGAGTTCCTGGATTCCGACAAAATTTGTATGTCAGTATCAATAACATAGAAGTCATATTATTGAAGCATTGATTTGGTTCACATGTTTGTGCAAAATGATGGCAACGAAGACTCCTTTGACTATTATATGATGTGACTCAAATGATCAAGTTTTGTTGGATTTGATACGTTAGACTGTTTTTGCTCGCAAAATATCTCAAATCGAATATCATATTGTATACTGCACATGAATGGGCCAGCGTAAAGATGGTACACTAGTGTTTGCGAGTACCCTGGCCTGTTGTACCAGTGGCCACCCGAGAAACCAGCATGGCGCTGGTTCGCATACCGCACACACCCTTCGAGCCGAGCTCGTTTTTTTTTTCAACTGATGCCTGGGGCTACAGATTCAGGTGTCGCAGCAAGGACAAGATAGTTGAGTCATGTTCTGCATGCAATGACGACATAGTTACTGGGAACCTCGCTGGGTTTAGCAACTTCCACATGCGAAGCAACGTCTATTTCTTGCGGCCCTTGCGACCAGGACCAGGAGCAGGAGGACCCATCTTTCGGGCACAATCATCACAAAACCAGCTCTCGGGAAGTGGTTGCTTGAGGTTGACACAGGGGAGATGGAACTACCAATGCATCAGATCATCAGTTGTAAAAACTCGTGAGTATATGCTTACCCATTGATACGGGCAATCTGGGTTGTCACATGCAATCATTTCTCCGTAACTCAACTTCTGACAGAAACAGTATAATTCTTTGTCTTCGCCCTCTTCGCCCTCTTCACCTTCACCTTCTTCTGCTTCTGCTTCCTCAGCACCTTGAGTTTCCTCCCCAAAATCATAGTCAAAGTCGTCTGCCTCAGAGGAAATACCCCTTTTTCTGCGGCGGCCCCGAGTAGAAGGGGCATAGAGAGATGGTGCAGGTGATGGAAGCTTGATGGAGCCTTGGGTCGCCATCAGTTTACGTTCTTCAATAAGTTTTAGCAAAAATAAATAAACGACGTAAAGCTCGCGAAACCTACTCTTGTATGCACTCTCCTCTACAGTCGCCGCAGCACGTCCTCCGACTGAGGCCATGCTCCCTGAAGCACCCGCCAGAGGGGTGACAGCACCGCCAGCGAACGCATTTCGTAGACTTTCATTGATTTGGGCGACTGGATTGCGTCCTCCAAGTACGTAACCAGCAGTGCCAACGCCAAGTGCTGATGCAGAGACTGGAGTAGAAACTGCAGCACCAGCAAAGATAGCTGCTGGATCCGTTTCCCCTTGTAAAACAAGGACCCGACCGAGGTCATATTCTAATCGGGCCCGCTTCCTGGAGAGTAGCTCGACGATACGAGAGGCTAGGGCGACTTTCTCGTCCGAGAGAGCTGAAAGTTTCTCTTGAGCATCATTCAATCTTTCAGTCGGGGGTGTTTGTGGTGTCCTATCCTTGTCTTTCAAAGAGGGGTCTGTAGTATCTGAGCGTAGGGAGTGTCGCACATATTTGTGTGCCTCCTTGGCTAAATCATGTAGGATGTCTAGAAACAAAATATGAATATTTCGCAAGTTTTTGTGATCGCCGCTAACCTTGGGAATCATTCTCTTTAGAGCGAAGCTCTTGCAACAGAAACTGGATTTCACTAGGTATATTGTCGAGGGCTGACAAGGTTGTTTAGCCATATCCAAAACCCAACAAGCTCGGAGTTGGCTCACTCATTATGAATTCAGAGGCTATCGTAACTGCTTCCTCCAAATTTTGGACGCTCGCAGTGCTCATCGTTTCCGCGTTCCTATGTAGTATACTAGTACTTGGTGGTGGTAACAAGTAAACAATGGCGAGTACGAATTTAACGATTGATATCGTGAGTCGTGACTCCTGCTGCTTACTTAGTAAGCGTACCCCCTATGTGACCCACCCGTGAAGATACGCCACCAATATTTCTCTCCAACTCGAGGATAGCAAAACGTGACGATCATGACAAAGGGTGTCCCTTCCCCCGGTGTGGAAATACATAGAACGAAACAACACAAAACGATCAACAGTAGTAATACAACTTGAATCATGCAAACAAGATCGACTCGCTAAATCAAACACGCGTTACCTATCATAACCACCGTGACCATTTCCCCGGACTCGGCATATTCGGACTTTGATACAAAAGGCCTCTCCGGCCCTCAAACAATCCAATAGGGCTCTCTTGCATGCCTTTCGCCCCAAGCCGCGCCAGCTCCTCATCGAGGAGCGCTCCTGGGTCATGCGGGTCAAAGATAGACTTCGATCCCGGTGTGCGGAACGGTGACTCGCTTGATGGGCACTGGGCCGGAAAGACCAGTTTTTTTGGCGTAACTGGCGGGAACAAGGTTGAGGAATCTTTATGGTGATGCCCATGTGCATGAGCACTGCGCTTGCGTGACGGTGTGCGGATGTTCTCAATGTCAAATACAGCAGGGTTGATCCCATCATCGGGGCGGAAGGTGGGAGGTGGATCGAGATTGAGTTTATAGTGCGCAAGGCTTGCGGAGGGGCTCATGTGCAGACCTCTATGAGAAAGAGGCGTACGAATGGGTGAGAGCTGTACAATGCTGCTGCCACCCCTGCGAGGAGGTGTTGAAGGACGAGGAGGGGGTGTTGTGGGTCGTTGTGACGTACAGGTGGGAAATACGGGTCGAAGGAAATCTTTGGCTGGTTGCTTGACTTTCTTAGCCTTTCCACGACGGTCAAGCGTGGGAGATATAGGCACGGGGGGAAGTCCAATGGATCTCTGCAAAAACCCAGTCAGCAACTAGGAAAAACTGGACAAGGACGTACTCACCTTTGGAGGAGTTTTCGGAAGTGATAATTTTGCCTTCGTACCACCCTGATGTGCCTTATCATTGTCTAGTACAATTCCAGACTCTAACGGGGGCGTTGACTCGATGCGAGGATTCATCCTGTCATCGACGTTCAAAAAGAGGCGGTCCTCAGAGGGATATTGGGGACTGGAAGAGCTGTTATTCGGTGTGAGAGCGGGCATGGAGGAGGGCGGGATCGGTGACGTCTGTGCCACATCGGAGCTCTTGACAGCAGATGAGGGAGGCAACGAAGATGCGCCAGTACGAGCAAAACTTGATGATGGTGGTAAAGGAGGGAATATGATTTCAGCAGGAAGTTGCACACAGTTTTGGTAATATGGTTGATGATGTGCAGAGGCGCGGGGAGGAAAAAGAGGGAGGAGTTGGGAATATGGCGCAAGAGTTGGCAGATCTGACCCTCCAACCGCATGTGCTTCCTGCACAGGAGAGCTTGTGAAGGGTTCGGTAGGTGCAGCACCTTTTTTCTGCCGTTTTGTTCTGCGACTGGGGACAGATTCTTCGGCTGCGCGTTTTTTCGGAGCCGCTTTCTTGCTGGCTTCCTTTATTTCTGCGCAATGTTCTTTCCTGAAGCCACCGTCGGCAAAGCACTCGAGGTCGCAGTCCCAAATTGCCCAGAGCGTCCGCCCGACGCTACGGTCGCGAGGGACCTTGCGGAAGCATACGGTCGTACTGAGAACATGACGGATGGAATTCATCCAAGTTGTTTCGCTTCGGTTGTAGTAAGGATAGACAATGGTAATCCAGTCGTATATTTCTTGAAGGGTGAGCCGATGATCTGGCGAAGAAAGCACTGCTTGGCCAATAAGGGCGGCGTAGGAGAGGTCAGGTTTCTTCATGGAATATGGACCAGGTGGAAGGGTATATGGAAGATTATCGTAGTCGTCTTCATCTGGGAGGGGACCCATAGGGCCGGGAGATGATACAAGGTTGACAATACGCTTGTGGGAGGGCGTCGCGAATGGAGAAGATTGAGGTGGAGACGATGAAGGTAGAGGAGACTTGTAATAAGCATTGCGGCGGGGTGTTATGAAGGTTGAATTCAAGGTGTCTGCTGCGCTTATATGAGGTTGATCGAATGTGGAGGAAGAACGTTGACGCGTGGGAGTTGGTGACTGGTCCTGAGGTGTATAAGAATCCTGGGGGAGATTTCTAATTACTGTTGTTGTTAGAAATTGTGAACACACCTTCTTGAGACGTGAGGGTTGCTCTATGGTGTCGTAATCTCTATAATACTTGCGGTGTTGAGGGGTGACAGGAGGGGGGTGGATTTGATGCTCATTATTGTCCTGAGTATGTAAGCGACTAAGAAGAGGAGAATCGCGCGCGATTTAGAGGAAACACACCAGTGAAGCTATGCTGCTGAACGAATCGGAGTGTGCCAATGAGGGAACACGTCGCAAATCGCGTGATTGCATGAATGCATCGAGGCTGAACGCGGCAGTTACTGGGGAGGGAGAAGGAGCTATGCGTTCCTTGTCCTTCTTCCCGCGTTTGTCCCGCTTTGCTCTGCGGCTCTTTTGCTCCAAGATCATTTCCATGCTATCCATATGACGGAGTGGCATAGCGGGCTCGACAGGCTCGGATTTAACGGGGGTTGAAGGGGGAGGGGTCTGGGGAGGAGCAGACGCGTCCTGACGCGAATTTGAGCTGGAATGATGACATGCGCGAGACTTTTCGAGTAGGGAAGCAACACTCTGTTGTGCGTCTGCAGACTCTGTAGAAAAAACGCGAAGAGACTTGGCGTCTTGTGTAGTTAAAAATTGACGCATTTGGTCGCTATGCCTGCTGAGATCGTCGCGGGTCAAGCCAATTTTGTGTAACAAGTGGGATATCGGAGAAACAGGTTTCGCAGGTTCGTCCGCCATGACGGGTTAAGTTGGAGCGCCGGCACCGCGACGACTACGAACGCAAAGGAAAGTGTGAAGACCCACGGCGGAGTTCCAACATTTTATCACTTAAGTGTACATATACATACATTATATAGTCACAGGAGTCACTAACCTCGTCACAGATATAATATTTGTGACCGCTGTCAGTGGAACGCTGCAATCATGGTGTACCACAATCTCAAGGGTAAGTGGCCGAAAGTATTCGTGTGGAACTCTCTACTGATGCCTATAGAATAGCCCTCATCAAAGGAATAAGGGCCTGCAAGGTAGATCTTCCAATACTACCGCCCTAAAGTCTGCTTAGTTCCTTACAGACCGTCGCAGACGAGCGGGCCCTCATCCAGCAGGAATCAGCTGCCATTCGAGCATCATTCAGAGAGGAGGATGTCTACGCGCGACATAATAACATTGCAAAGCTATTGTATATCCACATGCTGGGCTCGCCTGCCCACTTCGGTCAGATAGAATGTCTGAAGCTAGTAGCAAGCCCCCGATTCGGAGATAAACGCCTCGGATATTTGGGTATCATGTTACTTCTAGACGAGAAGCAAGAGGTCCTCACTCTATTAACAAACTCGTTGAAGAAGTACGTGTCTCATATCTTCATTTACCACCTCTGGATTTAATCTATGTCCTCGCAGTGATATGAACCATTCGAATATGTATGTCGTTGGTCTGGGACTCTGCACATTCGCAAATATTGCTTCGGAGGAAATGTCCCGAGATTTGGCAGATGAGATAGAGAAGCTTCTGGGCTCAAGCAATACTTACATTCGCAAAAAGGTGACCGTGCTTTATATTTCCCTCGTGTTTAACTTGAGGGCTGAACAAACTTTAGGCTGCACTATGTGCCCTCCGAGTCATCAAGAAAGTTCCTGACCTCACCGATCACTTTATCTCGAAAACCAAAGGCCTTTTCACTGATCGAAACCACGGTGTGTTACTATCAGCAATAACCCTTGCCACCGAGATGTGCCAGATCGACGAGAATTGTCTGAATGAATTTCGGAATGTAAGTGCTTTCTTTTTTTGCTAGCACGCTTATCATCATATCTTTCACATGGTCACAGGCCGTACCACTACTCGTTCGCAACCTTAAGGCCCTGGTCACTACCGGATACAGCCCCGAACACGACGTCTCTGGTATCACCGATCCATTTTTGCAGGTTAAAGTCTTGCGATTGCTTCGTTTACTTGGCAAGGGCAATGTTCGCGCTAGCGAGACTATGAACGATATCCTGGCGCAGGTTGCAACTAACACTGATTCGACCAAGAACGTCGGCAATTCAATATTATACGAAACTGTCCTAACAGTTCTTGAGATCGAAGCAGATTCCGGTTTGCGCGTCATGGCTATTAACATTCTTGGCAAGTTCCTGGGTAACCGGGACAATAACATTCGGTCAGTCGCAGCCAGCTTCTGAAGAGATCCTTACTCATTTTGCCTAGCTATGTCGCGTTGAACACGCTAAACAAAGTCGTGGGAATGGACACAAATGCAGTTCAACGACACAGGAATATCATACTGGACTGTCTGCGAGATGGTGATATATCCATCCGGCGGCGTGCACTCGAATTGTCATATGCACTCATCAACGAGCAGAATGTGCGGGTACTCATTCGAGAATTACTTGCCTTTCTTGAGGTTGCAGATGACGAGTTCAAGCTCGGAATGACAACACAGATATCACTCGCTGCGGAACGATTTGCTCCAAACAAACGGTGGCATATTGACACAGTCCTGAGGGTGCTTAAGCTTGTGAGTGGGTTCCAACATCAGAAGGATCTGTTCACAAACGACCATGGCAGGCTGGAAACTTTGTCCGCGAAGAGATCCTGTCTGCTTTTATACGTCTCGTCGCCCATACACCAGAGCTACAAGCATACACCGCGTCCAAGTTGTATACTGCCCTCCAGGATGACATCTCACAAGAGTCACTAACGTTAGCCGCTCTGTGGGTGATCGGTGAATATGGCGATGTGCTCTTCGAAGGCGGCGTCGTGGACGATGATCAACCTAAACGCGTCAGTGATTATCTCACCATCTAGAATTACCCATTGAATATTTGCTTCCTTTAGATATCTGACAAAGACATCTTAGATCTCCTACTTACCACCCTCGACTCGCCCTATGCCAACTCTCTTACCCGTCAGTTCCTTCTGGCAAGTATCACCAAGTTGGCCTCCAGACCGATGACAAGCTCGTCACAACAACTACGAGTTGCGGAGGTTCTCGCTAAGTATACCACAAATCCAGAGCTGGAGTTACAACAGCGTGCTGTTGAATTCGCAAGTTTGTTCACTCTGGGTGATCTAAAGATTGGCGTCCTAGAACGGATGCCACCTCCAGAGCTCAAAGCGACTGTGATGGGCGTTGGTACGTAACCTTGTATTCGGTTTGGGAGAAATTCTGACGTTTCCCGCAGTCAGCGAAAATAAGCCCGTTGGATCCACACAAAGCGGGAAGGATGCTGATCTTCTCGGCGATGAGATAGTACCACCGACGCCTGTCGTCAATGGCCAGGCCACGCCCAACAATCAAGATCTTCTTGCAGAGATCTTCGGCAGCAGTCCCGCTGCGATACCCAGTAACACGCAGTCCATTTCACCGGAACCACAGAAGAACACTGTCCAAGACATTCTTGGTTTGTTTGATTCTTCCCCTTCCCCAGCATCTTCAGCCCCTGATCCTTCCCCGGCCCCATCCTCCTTTACCACATTCCCCCCAAAACCACAAAGTCAGGCGCCTCCTCGACCCCTTCTGCAACAACAGCAATCATCTGCACCACGGCTAACCGCCTATACTGCCTACGATAAGAACAAGCTCAAGATCACCCTTACTCCTCAAACCTCAGCAGCGCGTGCAGGTGTCGTCAATATCATGGCCCGCTTCCAAGTCTCCGGCTCGACCACTGCTACTGGACTCAATTTCCAGGCTGCGGTTCCAAAGGTGAGAAGTAACAACATCATAGGTCCGTTACGGTCCTGCTAATCTGTTATGCAGTCACAACAATTACAGATGCTTCCCATGTCGAATTCGGATGTTCATCCAGGTAGTATTGAAACTCAACAAATGCGTGTGATCGCACCGCCTGGCGTACGTATACCTCTACCGTTTGATAGAAATCGCTCTCTGATTTTCTTTATAAGTCGAACATACGGCTACGGCTACGTGTATCATATACCATTGCTGGTCAAGCGGTGCAGGACCAGGTAGATTTCTCAGGTTTCCCACCAGGGTTAACAGGTAGTGGTTAGGCTTTGATGATCATGTACGGTATTCGCTATCTAAGATATGGCAGGCACGCACTAGTGAGGGGCAGCATTGTCGGAAGCAGACTTGAACTACGGGACAAATGAGATAAGCCGGGATGCGGAAGCTACAGCCAGTTTCGACATTTGCTTGACATGGAAAGAACAAGATCGGAAATACAGAAAGACAATGCATGCGTGTGGTTGGGGTATGAATTGAACTTTAGTGCTAATCATATCAGTAAAGTCTAAACTATAAAAAGGTATACATACACAGCCACTATACCCCTCAATAACCCCTATTCTGTAGCTCGCAGAAGCTCATCTTTTGTATAACTAGTGGTCGCACCACAAACGCGCTGGGAGCACAGACCCTACACCGATCGCAATACAGACCATTCCGGTCATTAGCCAATACACCATGTTTCCACCAAGGAGTTGCTTCTCAATACTCAACGAATAAGCAGTGTTCGCCAACGCCGGACCAACAGCTCGTGTGATGGAAACTACAGTCTGCGCAAGGCCGTTTGTGGCGCCGATTGACGCTCTGTTAGGCGCCGACGCATTGATGTACATGAATACGACACCTGTACAGGTAGTATTCAGTAAACATTCATCCTTCCCTGATGGTCATGTGCACCATATGCAGAGTATAGTATCACAAAAAGAAGGAGCTGAAGGCCCACCAGGAAGTGAACGAAGTAGCTCAGTCCCTGTACTTTGGCTGTGGAACTGATGACTGGGAATAGTGCGAGCATGGGGAAACAACTGAAGACAGAGAAGATATATAGATTTCTTCCTCCTAGCCAGCTGTGCAGGCGCACAAAGAACAATGCTTGGAGTGTTCCGTTCAGAATACCAAGTACAGCCAGAATGATGCCAATTGCTGGAGTATCCAGTCCGAGGCCACCCATATTGATGGGTGTGGCATAAAACACCGGTTGCACAGCACGGAAAGATATTTCGATCATAGCGACGGCGGCATAGGCACATGTTGCGACAACCACCCGCGGTATCAGCAAATCGCGAAATGGCAAAGTCTTAACTTCCGTCACATCAGAAGCCGATGTCGTGGTTCTTGAAGCAGCTGTCCCACCCCGCCGCAATCCAAGAAGTCGAGCAAGATTGGTGCTAGGTTTTGTGCTCTGTGGACCCGGTCAACTTCCAGTCGACTGCTTGGTGATTTGACAAACCTCACTGAGAAAGAAGAACGTAACACACCACCATACGATTGCCAGAGTTCCTACTAGGCCGCAAGGGAGAAAGTAGGGATACGTCTTCAAAACCTCAAGTCTGCCAAAGATGTCCGGATACCGGGCAGCTGGGTGTGAGAGAGGTCCACCAATAAGAGGCCTGCAAATTCGAAGGTTTAATAGATCACAAATTCACCCGGGGACAGACCCACCCCAGAGCAATGCCAGCCTGCCAAGCAAAAGGAATATATCTATATGCCTGAGGCATGTTTGTAGAGTCTGTGATATCTGCAATCATGCTCTTCATGACTACTACATTACCATTAAGTGCACCGCACAGACAACGACTTGTATTTTTAATCCAAAAGCCAGTCGCTGATGATAAATCTTGCATACCTCAAGACGACACTCCAGAAAGTCCTTGAAAGCCCAAAAGAGTACATGGAAATGGAGATGCCCGTAAGGCCGATCAATAAGATCGGCCTACGTCCGACAAGGTCGGACAGACGGCTCCAGTGAAAGGTAGTGAATGCCTCAGTCGCAAAGAAGAGGGATTGCTGCGTGTATAAAGCATTTGAATTTATCAAACCTATAGTGCCATTACATACCAGCAGACCAACGTAAAACCCAACACGAGCCTCTTCGCCATTAGTAACTCCCATGTCACGTATTAACTGGTGTCTTTTCAATAATTATTTCTACATAATTTAAGTAGGCACTGACCTGTGGCGCAAATGGCGAGATGACCTGCGAAGTCATTGGTTCTAGGACTTGGAGGGAGAGTATAATAGAAAACTGGCGCCATGGGAGAGGGGTTTTGCCTGTCAGTGCTGGCTTGGGCTGGAATTCCGTATGCCCACTAGAATATAGCAGAGGAGTCTCTTCATCTGCAATTGCAGAAGACATGGTGGTCAGATGTGAAAGCTCCCAGTTGACATTTAAGCGTCAGTATATATAAACCCCGGTTCTTTGTTTGACACGCGTGGGTATAACAAATAATAAGCTCCATTACCGAGTGACCGCGCCGCGGGTGTCGCTGCGCCCTGCCAGGTTTGTAAAAGTGGCTCGCCCCAAAAGTCTGTGAAAATCTAGAACTCCTTCAGGTGCGCAACACAAGAAATTCAAACCACCAAAAAGCGGTCATTCCAAATGCGGGAGCGGTAAAGCCTGTGTTTAAGATAAGACAGTCAACTTCTAGGTTCCCACCTAGAGAAGACGTTAGTAGGTCATCGATTGCATTCAACAAAAATGGAGGTCTCTAAGTTAGTCATTCCGCGCACGGGGTAATAAGATACCAACAGCCATCATCATGCACACCGTACCTTCCATAACACATATTTCCAAGACGCTGTCTCTCGATACCTATTGAGAGCGCGGGTTTGGCTGCAGCCAGCCCAACGGCGTGCATCACAGAAACGATCATCTGTGCAAGGCCATTTGTCGCGCCCACGGATGCTCTGTTAGGCGAGGGTGATATACATAAACGTAATGCCTGCCATAACACATCAGAAATCTCAATGAGAGACGGATAGTAACAAAGCATATGCAAAATTCGTGAAGCTCGAAAGAGCAACTTGCAGTCTCACCAACAATACATCATGAACATCACCGGAAAATCTCACCAGTATTTTCATGATTGGAGAGAGAGCAATCATAGGCAGAGCGCTAGCCACAGCGAAAAGGAAAAGATTCTTGGGATCAATGATGTCACAAAATTTTGGGAAAATTAATGGTTGGACGAGACCATTAACAATCCCCTGGACTGCCAGAATAGTTCCAATGGTTGGGGTATCAAGCCTCAACCTGTCTAGCGATATGTGAGTGACATGAACACAGGTTATACGGTGCGAAATGCGATGTCAGTGAGGGCAATGCCGGCGTAGCTCCCGGATGCGATGAGCCTGAGCACACGACGAATGCAGGGCTCGAATTGGGAGGGCTTGTTGTTGATAACGGTTAGATTGCTGCTCGAAGGAGGGGGAAATTATAGAATAGACAAAGCAGCAGGTTTCGTTTCTTCCAAGATAAGATAAGTTGGATGATGATCACTTGCGGAGTTGTAGTCTGCGGCCGATTTGTAAGTTCAACTTCTCATGTGAATCGATGACGGAACAACATACCTCCTTCAAGAAAATAAAAATGACAATCCACGACAAAGCTGATACAACAGCAGGAACTACACATGGTAAGAAATAAGGATAAGGATAAGTCTCCAAAAATTGGAATGCCCAAAAATGAGAGGAAACCTATCGGCAGGTCGCACAAGTCCTCCACCTATCATAGAGTTGCCTAACTTGAAGTATGTGTTTCAATACACATGCGGACACGAGATTCACGTAACATTCCTGGCAAGTGTGGTGCCGCTGGACCAAACAAGGGGATTCAATCATTGAGTGTAACCTAAATCGAATCTGTGATTTCGGCAGTCTTATTTTCACAAGGCCGATGTTGCCATTGATTTCGCCAAAATTTACAGTTGTCGGCAAATATATTGGCAGCGGCGACATTTTTAGAAAGAAAGAAAAATAAATATCCTAACACTGTAATAATGTAAGTTGTGATGTCAAAATAGCAGTAGCCTATCAATCTTTATGAACATCAGCATCTTCCACTTGAAGACATGCTTGCTTGTGTTGTTGGATTTTCGCCTGCAATGCATCTGTCATACCCTCCTTTTACTTGCGTCACGTTACGTTGCAGCGTGGGCGGCCAGGTCCTCACTTCTCAGCATGCGTTGTTTCTGGTTCAGGGCTTCCTTCCACAGAAATACTAGTTTGTTCTCCAGAATCATCAGCAGAGAGATCGAGTCACAGATTATCGTTAAGGCTGAGCACAACCTGTCAATGTAAAGTAGCAACGAGGCATATGATAGTCGGATAAACAAGTAGGCTTTGTATTTTCGCCGTGCCCCAAGGCGATCTAAACGTTGCTTTGTGGTCACCGCGCCTGAAGGTGATCGGTCACGACGTACATAGTCCAACCGTCGCGGGTGGTGATTCGATACAAAAACAAATTGGTTAAGCTTGTCAAGAAATGCCTCTAGGGAAAGTCGAACCAGACAGTTGTCGACAGTCAATGTTGAAAATGGAACGTTATTGCATCAGGTTGGTAATTCGACGATGAAATTGTTGTTGACAGGAGCTCATTGTGACATTAGAGTCAACTTGAAACGGCGCGGGATCGGGATGTGCACATATACTCGCATTGCTATCTGACGAAATATTGATGGTCACAGACAACGATTTGCAGACAACGATTTGCAGACAACGATTTGTATCTGGTTACTCGAGCGTCTGAATTCCCAACTTGTGTCGTCTCTGAAAGCACTTGCTTCTCACAGCCGCCACATTACCCTTCCATTTTCAACGTATACCACCTGTCATGCCGATAGAAATGACTCTTTCGACAATGCTTAACTTAAAAGACTTCCACCGAAGTTGTGTGTTCTTTAGTGGGGTCGGTCAAGAACTCTTGTTGCCAACGCGACTTCTGTTATGGGGTCGGAGCGAGCAACAATGTCAATCGAGCATCCAAGCTGTTGGCTGAGTTTTGAAGAAAAAAACCTGCTTTTTTTTGTCTTTGTCTATTGTCCGTTGGGGCGTAGCCCTATGGTAGTACAGGTGGTCGTGCAAGGGACTACAACGAGTCCGACGGAACGCTGAACAAAAACGTCGGTCCTCTCTATCGTGTTTGGGATTACCACTCAGCTCTTCTAAGCAAAAAAGATACCTTCGCTCGGTGAGGTCCAAGGGCGGCGACGCTAACACTAGTCCAGCAGCAATGCAATGCAAATTCAAGTTGGGTAACTAAAACATTCCATCACCTAGTAAGATGTCCAAAATTTGCGGAACGCAGTCAGGTGTGAAAGACTCAGAGACTAAAGGAACTTCATGTAAGAGCGGCAGAGTGAGTGCAAAATCGAAGCGTTGCAGGCCTCGACTTCTGCAACCCAGTCTACGAACTGCGGCAGCCCTAGGACTTGGTGGAGAACGAGCTGTGGCTAGGCGACGGCTTTTTCGATGGTTTGAAGCTCTGATAGTGCTCAGCATATGAGGTGCCTCAGACTGAGCTTCAGCCAGCGCGTGGGAGGGCGTGATGTCTCCTTGAAGACCGTCCGCCATGTGCGAGCCACGATCTACGGTGGTGGCGTCAGTGTCTTCTGGATTTGGGTCCATGAAAACAGGAAATTTGGCGCCGCGCGTCCAGTATACACTTTCTCCTTGGGGACCGGAATTGACGGAGGGACGGCTCACATCTTGTGGAGCGCGCACGTCATGCGAGGGAGATGCAAGCAGCAATCCGCGCTGAATACATGCGATGAGGGGTCTCATGGGGCGATCGCATGAAGAAAGCGTAGCATCGATACGATCTTGGGGGGACTGTAGGCATTCCATGTACATCGAATCGCGACGTGATCGCTTTGGAGCTTTTGAGAGACAGCTCGAGGGGTGGCTGACATCTCGCAGGCCGTGCGACGGCGTACATAAGGATCCGCCCTGGATGGATGAAAGGGGTGTCCTGTGGGCTTTGGGGGAGTTGGAGCGCGAGTTCTTGGTCTTAACGTCACACATCGAAGTCGTGGCATTTTTATCAATGCAGGAACGGCTCACGTCTCGGAAGACATGCATGACATGAGGAGTATTACTGGCTTGTACGAGTGGCTTTCCTGACGCCACTGTCTTGCTAGAACTGGGACCTAGATTGGAAGGGATCGAAACTGCCTTGACAATGGACTTGGGGCCTTTGGTCACGGGCTGCCCTCCTAACACCGGCTTTTCCTGACCTATGTGCTGTTGGTTGGGTCGAGACGCAACAACCTTGGTACGAGAAGCCCGCGACGGCATCTGTATCGCTCGCGGCATCCCAACAACATGGGGCTTCTCGTTGGTTGGCTTCGTGAGCGTTCCACCTTCCTGTTCAGAACGCTGGGTAGTGGGAACGACAGGACATACAACGTCATTCTTTTGTCGGAGCTTGAAGCTAAGATGCTTCTCTGTATATTTGCCAGAAATCTTCTGGGCTTCGAGAGAAACAACGGGCTTTGCTGTTCCTGTAGTTTGATAACCGCGTGATGTCGACTGTGACGTAGCCATGTCTTGCGCTGTTAGGTGCTTCCTGGCGATAGGAGTCAAGAGCGCAATGAAACTGAATAGAAGTATGAGACATGTCATCATCAGCGGAAATGTTTAGACCAACCTCTCGACGCGATTAGGCAGAAGGGTTTTATATGTCTCAAAGATCTTTGCCCCCGTTTTTCTTACGTCTGCACTGACATCCCGCAAAGTCAACTTCATGACGTCTTCGAGAAGACGTGCAAGACGAGTGTTGATCTTGATGGCAGGGATCTTGAAACAATCCAGATAGGCAAGAACACCCTCTGCCGCTACTAAACGAACGGAGGCTGACTTATGACTTGCAGATTCCGCGAGATACGGTAGAATGGATGGTGATTGAGTGTTCCTAATGACGGCGAAGATGCACTCCTTCGCACGCCTGGTGAACACTTTGTTGGTCCGAGCACAAAGACCAAGAAGAGTTGAGATGAACAGCGAGAGAAGTGGTTCGAAGAAGAGACCCAGACGCTGTGACAGGGTAGTCACAAGTTCGATAGCAGCACCTGAGATACTACTGCGCTCTGAGACGATAGCACGGTTGAGGGATTTCGAAAGTGACTGGATGCCGGCAAGGATGTCTGTAGTGAAGTCGCATCCTCCGTTGTTGCAACATTGGATGAGCTGAACGATGCCCTCCTCGATTATATCCCACGATTTAGTTTCCTGGAGGGACACCTTCCTGCGAACAGATTCAAGCTCTGCGTTTAAAATTGACTGGGAAGAACACTGATGAAAGTAATCAGATATCAGCAAGAATACCGAACGACATGATACGCACCTGTGTGTTGGATACGCGGGACATATTTCAGAATTGAAGAAGGTTTGCAATTGAAGATGTGGTGGTTAAGAGTAAGAAGTGGGATGGGGATAGGGGACGCTTCACAGCCTTTTAAATATCCCTCGCGGATGTCTCACCTCGGATGTTCAGTATTTGCCTCAGGTGGCGCGTAGTAAGGACTCTGAGTCTCCTTGGAGTCTGGACGTGTTTAGAACGGGTCTGATGTCTAATAGTTCTAGAGACATTGGAGCCCTTCCACGCCGCGGGAGGCGTGAGCATGAGTGAAGCACGCCAGAGGATATTCGGAATGTCGCCCACGACAGCTGTCCGACATCGTGTGGAACGAGAGGGCACTTGCTGGGGTTGTAATTTTGATTCTATCTTTTCAAGCAGTATTTCGGAGGTGTAGTGCCATAAGTCACGTGAATCTCACGCTTCAAGCACCGACTTGGAGCTCAAATTCTACAGTCGACAGTGCGACTTAGTGAATCCCTGGGTAAGTCCAAGGATATCGATAGGCTAGCAGTTCGAGGGTTTATTGCTAATGTTTGCTTGGCATATAAGGACTTCACAATGACTTCCAGCACGCCTTATCTGGATGTGTTGTCCTCCCACTTTCCACAGGAATTCTCGTCCATCATGGTCTCCCTGACTTCTGAACAAGTCCGCTCTGCTATTAACACGCTCCTTGCATTTGCATCAGGTGGTGAATGTCCTACAGACGTGTCACCTCAAGGTCAACTTGAGTGGGCACGCAAGCAACCTCCTGCGATGAGGGCGATACAAGACATGGTTGTCCAAAAAGGCACCAAACGCAGCCGAGCAGCCAGCACTGATGGTGAATGCGTTGGTCCAGCTGATGTTAAGCGCCAAAAAACTACGGACGTACCCGAGGACGACCGGCCCATCTTTACACTCCCTTCGATATCCACAACCTCACCTGTGCGCAAAAAAGTTGACATCACTATTCACGAGAAGACGATACGCTTTGTTAATCCTTCATCTCGTGCTGTGGAATCTTCGATCACTCTGTCCAGTCTCTCAAGAGCATTCCTGGTGCCGACGCGTGGAAAAGCAAGGCAGCACTGGACAGTGATCATCCTATCCAGCGATGTACCTGAAAAGGGTAAGGTCACCAGTTCTAACCCACACCAAATAATCTTTGGACTTGATGCTATAAGCACCTCTAAATTCGATACTACATCTTACCCCAGATCGTCCACTTCATCCACATCAACAGTTACAAAAGGAGAAGAAACGCTCGCCCCTCTACGCTCCCTCCTAGCCCACCTCCCTATCCCTGTCCTCGAGGCTTCGTCAACTATATTTCGGAGTGCATGCGCTACTCCCAAATCAGGACACAGCGCAGCCGGTGTCGATGCCTATCTTGCCGCAAAACAGGGAACTCTGTGGTTTTTCGATTCAGGAATTCTCTGGGGAGAAAGCAAACCATGCGAGTTTTGGGCCGTCAGTGATCTAGTCCCCAAAGACGGCGTTCGCTTGATCAGCGCCACGGGCCGCACATGTTCCGTCATCCTCGGGAGAAAGGCGCCTCCATCTTCTCAAGATCACAAAGGCGAAGACGACCTGAATGGAGGGGGAGGCGATATTATTGAGACAGAGTTCTCTATGGTGGACGGTCGAGAGCAAGACCCCATAAATGCATGGGTAAGGCAGCGGAAGCACCTGTTGGGGAAAGATTCCGCACCGCCATCTTCTAGACCGGAGCAGGGGATAAGTAGTAAATCGACGCAGGAGAAACCATCTACGGGTGGCGCTACCGCAGCCAATGGTCCGGCTTGGGATGACTCTGACTCAGATGACGAGGATTACGAGGATTCTTCCGAAGAAATTGGCAGTAGCAGTTCATCGGATTCAGAAGCGAGTGAGAGAGGGAGTAATCTAGAAGATGGGTTGGAAGAGGAAGACAGTCGTGGAAGCGATGTTGTCAGCGAAGAGAGCGGCGAGGAATCTGAGGAAGAGCTCCAGGAAAAACATCATCCTTTAATGCGACAGGGTGCTATGCCTCGAATGTCGAAAGCGGCCATCGATGCAGTCGTAGATATGGTGAATGAGGATATGATGGGGGGCAGCGAGGAAGAAGACGAGCTCGATGATTCATAGTTAGAGTATTCCAAGCTACACATTTCTACACACTGTTCCAGCAACTAGCATAATTCTAACGTCTATCTTGTTCGTCCCATACAGTTGCCTAACAGTGTCTTTGACTGTACGTACTCCACCACTGTCCGACATCGTGTGGAAAAGGATTGTGCTTTGTTACGGAATTAAGCAGATTTCTTGCCCGGTGCTTGACAATACTTTCGAGGCGCTCGGCCGTAACTTATTAAGGCTGGGGTGCGGACTCGACCCGATTTTGCAGGCGGTAATTCGGAGGTTGGTATGGGCTTTAGTATGAGAATTAACTAGAGGGCAACCGTTTAATAAAGCTTACACACCTTGCTATTACTCGTCCCAACGAATGGCTGATGGGACCCAATAGACTTTCTCATAGTGCTCATCTTGAGAGTCGAGCCAGCAAAGGCCGTCTCGAAGAAGCATATTCTCCAGAGCAGCTCGAGCACGGTCTCTTGTCCATCCTCGACGGTTCTCCAAAATTTCTTCAACGATCCTTCCTCCCGCTAATTGTGCCTCCGCAAGAACCACAGCCTGGTCTGCATCAAGTTCTTTGACCACGCTTCTCACCATCTTCTTTCCGCCCCCAACATCAAGGACTTCGTATCCGGCACCAAGCGGTTGTAACGCCTTGATGCTTCTTGTGACATCTTCCTCTGTAATGACACCGCTCAGAACGCCACGGAGTTTGCTGACCTTGTGGACGAGTTCTTCCATTTCTATTACGCCCCCATTCCTCTCTCTCGTGCTCACGCAGATGTCTACTATCTGAACTCCCAACTCATAATGCCAATCGCCCAGTCCAAGCACCTCTGCCCACCAACCGCCCTTTCTAGGTCCTGCAAGCGGGTCCACGCCAATCGAGGCACACATTTTCTGAAACGCATGGCGAAATATTGGATCACGACGAATGGAATCTTTGTGCACCGTTGCGAAATGCAAAAGGGCAGTTCGGAATTGTGTTAGTTGTGATTCCAGATGAATCACCTGTGTTTTCGAAATTTCTGAAGATAGCTCTGCAAAACGCTGTGATAATTGTTCTCTGTCGAAGGCAGCGAGTCCAACGCCACGGTGCATGTTGTCTGCTGGGTTCAAGCAAGAGAGTGATCACATGACTAACTTCAAGTGATAAGATAACTAGTAGGCCTTGTCGGGCCGTGAGAGTCCGAGTCAAACCGACGCTTCCGTCAAGTTACTCTGTGCACACATCCCACAGCCAGCGACAAGCAGAGGCCACACATGGGGCACCTAATAACATTGGCTACGTGAGTCTCATGCCTGCTTTGCTTCTTATTGACCCACCCGGTTTGCAGATGGTACGTTAGATTAGTGATCTCGATCTCCATGTGCAGCTGCTAAAAGCGCTGAATAGTTCCTTGAACCAGTGGGCATTAGATTTCCAGGTAATGATGTTCATTCTGTCGTCATAAACTGGGTCTAAATGTGCCAGGGTAACTATGAACGCATTGTTCAAAGCATCGCGATTGCAAAGGAGCGGGGTGCAACCCTGAGAGTCGGACCAGAGCTGGAAATTCCGTCAGTACTATTCGTGCACTTTATAGCGCATGTGATTAAGGCACTTTGAAACGTAGTGGATATGGATGCTATGACCATTTCCTGGAAGGTACAATCGCATGCCTTATGAGCATGACATGTCTTGATAATCTAACGCAGGGGACACCATCCTCCACTCCTGGGAGGTAATGGCCAAGATCCTAGCCAGTGACGTTACAATGGGCATCGTCTGTGATATTGGAATGTACGTTCAAAGTATAAATCGTGGGCACTAGAGTTGATTTGAAAGTATGACAGGCCCATATCACACAAGAACGTCATTTACAACTGCCGTGTCATTGTGCACGATAAGCAGATCCTACTCATTCGCCCTAAGATGTGGCTCGCGAATGATGGAAATTACCGTGAAATGCGGTACTTTACTCCCTGGATGAAGCACCGACAGTGGGAAGATCATTTTCTCCCGAGAATCATTCAAGGCGTCACAAAGCAGGTTTGTTAACGATCTTCTCACTCGTCTGCAACTCATCCTTTCTAGATCAAAGTTCCTTTTGGAGACTGTGTTGTGAGCACAGTGGATACTTGCATAGGCGTTGAGGTCTGCGAGGAGCTCTTCACGCCTGCAAGGTATGGGTCCCGTTTCTATGAACATATCCATTGTGATCCTCTCCTTACAGCCCGCATATCTTAATGGGACTCGATGGCGTCGAGATATTTACTAATTCTAGTGGGAGTCATCATGAGCTGCGGAAGCTTTACACCCGTGTTGAACTGATAAAGGAAGCAACGCTCAAGGTAACGGGTATACCTTAGTACCAGCCCTGCCGGCTAACTCGTCTTCAGCTTGGCGGTGTTTATCTCTATGCAAACCAACAAGGCTGCGACGGCGATCGCCTTTATTATGATGGCTGTGCCATGATCGCCATGAACGGTCACATTGTAGCCCAAGGCTCACAGTTCTCCTTGAGTGATGTCGAGGTCGTCACAGCTACGGTCGACATCGAAGACGTGCGGTCACATCGTACATCCCGCAGCCGTGGGCTGCAAGCTGCAAGTTCCGAGGTGTTCCATCGGATTGAGGTGCCATTTGCGCTGTCAGATGGAAAGTATAGCAACATAAATGGAAGAATTGACTTAGGTCTCATGGTGAAGCTTTCCGAAGCGAGGTTCCACCGTCCAGAGGAAGAAATAGCGTAGGGCCTTCAACTTATGCGCGAACGTTAGTGTTGATATTCTCTTCTCAGGCTTGGTCCAGCATGTTGGCTCTGGGACTACCTCAGGCGCTCCCGCACACAAGGATATTTTGTTCCTCTCAGTGGAGGTATTGATTCTTGCGCTACAGCTGTGATAGTATACTCGATGTGTCGTCTCGTTGTGGAGGCCGCACACAAGGGAGGTACTACCATCTTTATTTAAAACCCGTGGTTTTGGCCAATGAACTTGTTTCCATCAGACAAGCAGGTTATTGCTGATGCAATACGTATTGTCGGAGAGCCCGAAAACTCAACTTATATTCCTTCGGATCCGCAAGAGTTCTGCAACAAGATCTTCCATACCTGCTACATGGGCACAGAAAACTCCAGCGCAGAAACGAGAAAGAGGGCAAAGGATCTCGCAAACGCTATTGGAAGGCAGGGGTTCAACTTACTTCGTTGAGACGTATTACTAAAAATGAACCTAGCTATCATGTGGACCTCAACATGGATACCCTTGTCACCGCCACTCGCGACCTATTTATGTTCGTGACTGGTATGCGGCCACAGTTCAGAGCCCACGGCGGATCGGGTGCGGAGAATTTGGCGTTGCAGAACATCCAGGTAAATGCTGTGAACTGGATTCTATATAATCAATGACGACTGCCTGTCAGGCACGGTTACGGATGCTCCTCGCCTATATGTTCGCTCAGCTGCTTCCCTGGGTACGGGGCAGACAGGGTGGGCTTCTCGTCCTTGGCAGTGCGAACGTCGATGAAAGGTATGTTAACTGGTCTGACTCTAATAGTGGCAGTTTGATGGACTCGGGATCCAGTCTCCGAGGGTATCTCACGAAATACGATTGTTCATCAGGTTGGCATGTCTCGAAAGCAATGCCTGCACGAGCTAATACTAAATCGATCCAGCTGATATCAACCCTATTGGTGGCATCAGTAAGACAGACCTGAAGAAGTTTATTGCTTACGCTCGAGACGCGTTTGACATTCCCATCTTGAACGAGTGTGTAAATCAGGTTATGATTGACATCATTTCCTGATATTCTTGCCACAGCTTTTTGAGTGCCACACCAACTGCAGAGCTTGAACCGATCTCAGAGACATATGTCCAGGCAGATGAGGTAAATATTCTCTCGCAAACGCCCTCTCGGTGACGCTGATGATATTGATAGGCCGACATGGGTATGACATACGATGAACTGTCGGTCTTTGGTCGTCTCCGCAAAGTGGATAAATGTGGACCATACAGCATGTTCACGAAGCTGGTACATGAGTGGGGCTCGTTCCTGTCTCCCATTCAAGTATGTCATTGCTAGGGGGAATGTGAATCTGGTTGATCATGGCCTCTAGATTGCAGAGAAAGTCAAACATTTCTTCTTTGAATATGCACGCAACCGCCACAAGATGACGACTCTGACGCCATCGTACCACGCTGTGAGTGATCTTGTCCACAGGGTGGTGTAGGACTAACCTTGTCGTAGGAATCTTACAGCCCAGATGACAATAGTATGTTTCACTCAAACTTCATACGACAGTTCAGGTTTGACATTGTCGCACAGGATTTGATCTTCGTCCTTTCCTTTATCCCTCGAGGTTCCCATGGCAGTTCAAGAAAATAGATGATGCAGTTGCGGACAAGTGTCAAAAGACTAAGGCTGACTGAGTAATATGGGGATCGGTTCTGTGAGGACGATGGAAGTGAGGAAACAATACTTGTATGTCAGCCGGGCCGACATCATGTAATGAATATAGAGTACAGCGTTCAGTGAGCGGGGGAAAAATAGAAAAACAAATGTTACGACGGCCGCAAGAAACGCGATAGCGTGCTTTGAACCGTGATCTTCTTCATGATCGTCGGCTCAGGAGCTAGAGCGAAAGAATAAGTACCACAATGATCAGCACAGCATACGGCAGGACTTACGATCAGTTAAGCCCTCATCTTTAACCTTGCGCTTGATACTATCCATGACCTCATTGACAGCAGAGCGATCGAAATCTCCTCGAGCTTTCATCAAGCCTTCTACAAAGGGTATACATGGCCCGTGCACTTTCGCAAAAGCCCAAAAGGAAAGGAAAACCATACTTCTAGAAGCTTCCAACATCGCTAGGATCATCTCCACTACCTCAAAGTATGGCTCGAGCTCTTTGGCTGGTTTAAACCCGCTGAAGAACGAGAACGCAGAGCCGATGTCTTCTTTGATACGTTCCGTTGCCGCTGGCATGCGTAACTTCGGGCAGTTCGCGAGCGCTGTAAGGTACATCACCAGAAAGGCGTCGAGCAGATACTCGACAAGAAGTTCGAGGAGTGATGGGTTGATATAAGATTGATCGGACATGTAGTCCCGCATCGTAAGCACGATCTGTTCCATGATACCGCTGTACCATGGTGGCTGGAAAAGTTGCTTGGTTGCAGGCTTGAGGTCATTTAAGACGATATCGATGAATGTCTGAATGCATTTCTTCGCAACATCTAGGTTGCCGTCGATAGCGTCATTGAGTTTCTCATTGATGGGCGCCCGGTACTTTTCCGATACAAGGGGTTCAAGACGTCCCAAAAGCGCCTCGGTATTGTCGGCAGACTTGATCTGGTCGTTGGCAAGTGCAATACAGTACTCCGCCAGACCCCCAACAATTTCTTCCGGCTTCTCTGTTTGTTTTTTCAGTTCTGCTTCAACAACCTTGGTCCATTGATCCTGTGTGCTCCTCATAACTCGATTCACCTCGCCCACCACGCGAGCAAGGATCGCTCCCTGTCCGCTTTCCGTTGCTGCGTCAATCTGTTGGTTCACCATCTGAAACAGGATAACCGCGCCCTGTGTACCATACAATCCGTCGCTGTCCACCTCAGGTGGCTCCGAGCGCGTGGTGAACTCCTGAATCTCCGTCTTCATCAGGTTCGCAGACCATTCATCTAGCTTCTTGACGATCAATTTCACGTAGTCCTCAATGAGGTTCTGCTCCTCTCCATTGAGCAGCGATGGCTCCAGGAGCTCCGGGGCCACGTTGAGCTCTTTCATGCTTTTTTTGTACTCCTTGATCCATGCATGAAGGTCAAGGAGGATGCTCGCGTCGGGTTCCGAGGCAACAAGGCGCTGAAGTGCCGCACTCAGTGCACGGTGATACTCCTTGATATAAAAGGCATGTATCTCGTAACTCGGTGGGAAGCAAGAGACAACGTCGCTTTCGATGCGAATGAGGTCCTGGTATATCCAACCAAGGCTTTCAAGAAAGACGCGGGGGTCGCGCTCATGGCGAGCATACGCTTCGTTAAAATTGTCCTTAATGGAATCAGATATGGCTTTCATAGCTTTGGAGCGATAGTGCTTGAGGATACGGGCATTTGCCTGCATGGATTTGAATTTAGATGCTGCATCCATCTTGGCAGCCTTTTTGACAAGCCGGATAGCGATGGCCTGAAACAGTATCAGCTTTATTCGAGGTCAATTTGATGTTTGCCGTACCTTTTCATCCTCTCGTCCCTCAAGCTCGATGATCTTCATGAGCTTTACTACTACTTGTGGATACCCTGCGCGCACAAGTGGCAACACGTTACGGGCTAATCCCATGATATATGCCTCGAAGTTTTCACTGAGCTTATTCAACCGCTCAAACATATGGGCAAGTTTGTGGCGTGAGGTGGCAGAAGCTTTTTTTGCTTGATGCATGGTCTGATTGCGGAATGCTTCCAGGCGATTTATATGAAAGTGGATTGGGAGGAGATTGGGAGCGGGGCCAATGATGTTTCTGCTGTCCGCTTCCAGTATTTCCTCCAGAACGTCAAGTTTTGAGTTAATCTCCAGTAAATTATTGACCATCTCCTCCGTCTGTTCGAAATTCCTGTGCACCATGGACACCTATACGACATCAAGTTGGCATAGTGCGCGAACGGTAGGCAACTCACCCTGCTGATCTGGTCAAAGGTCGACACAACATTCTGAGGGTCGGAGCACAATCTGTCAACAGTCTGCATCTCCTCCTTTATGACCTGAACGGTGCTTCGTGTCCCAAACAATTTCTTGAGTCCTTCCCGTGTTGCATCAAGCTGTTCCTTGACGCCACTTTTAAGTCGGGAGTCGATAGAAGCCTTTTCTTTCTCTAGTTTCTTCCTGAATGCTGCTACCTTCATGAGATCATCTGGAGATTGGAGGTACTCGCCAATGGCTTGCGCTGCGGATACCTGCGAGGAAGTCATACCAGTAGCTGCCAGAAGATATAAAAATTACAACATGAAAGTGATAATGGTGGCCTTATGTCTTCTTCTCCGTTGCTAGTCTCGGGACCATGTTTGCAATATTACAATAGCCGCTTGGACAAGCATTTACTTCCGAATCCCGATTCGTTGCATGGAATTATGGTCATCCTTGCAACGCGCAGGTCGTTAGCACGCTTAGGATGTCGTCAAAGAGTGCTCCTCAGATATTTCAGCTCCGGGAATACAACGGATAACGATGTTGTGATAGTGGGAGGGGGCCCAGCGGGATTGGCTTTGGCAGCCGCCCTCGGTGCGTTGCTTTTTGGCTCACATCTCACCCTAATTCAAACACTGCGTGCAGTCTCGAACCCTACCGCAAAGCAATCTCTCAAGATTACGCTAATAGAAGCGGGGGACTTATCCAAGATACATGATTGGGGTATGCCCTCTGATGCTTACTCAAATCGCGTCAGCTCCATCACAAACGCCTCGCAAAACTTCTTGACAAGTACTTATACCCTTAAGCGCTGGATGCACTCGCTCACTGTTTTCAGGGATTGGCGTCTGGGAATATGTCGAACATGCGCGCACGAATCCTATTCACCAGATGCAGGTGCAGTCTTTACAGCAGTACTCCGAGACCTACAGCGTTAAATGATCTTACATTAGGTGTGGGACGGTATTTCTGGGGCTCGCATCACATTTGACGCATCCGAAACACCAGAGTCTAGCGAAATGGCTCGAATGACAGAAAACCTGAACCTTCAGCGTGCCCTACTGAGAAATATTTTGGATACGCCCAGTGTCCATGTAATTCAAAACGTCAGAGTCGAATCAATAGAACGTGAGGGAGGCGACGCCAACCGTTGGCCGCTTGTGCATCTTTCCAATGGTGCTATCCTGCGCACAAGACTGCTGGTCGGCGCCGACGGATTCAATTCCCCGGTAAGATCATTCGCTGGGATCTCATCGTACGGATGGTCGTATGACACGCAAGCGGTTGTTGCTACCCTCAACCACACGCCGCGAGGTCCATTTCAAGCACCCAACAACAGCGCTTACCAACGATTCCTCCCGACGGGTCCGATCGCATTCCTGCCGCTCTCTCCTGGCATCTCTTCACTTGTATGGTCAACCAAACCTCATCTAGCAGCGGCGCTGAGCAAATCATCTCCGGGGATTCTGGAGCAGTTAATCAATGCCGCCTTTCGTCTCCCCGAGCCCTCTTTGCGGTATATCTACGGACGGTTGCTCGAAGGTGCCATGTCAAGCGAGGACATCAAAAAGGAAGTCGCGTTCAGGGAACACTCAGATGGCATTCCGAGTCATTCAGCCTATGCGTCTGCGACATCAATAGTTTCTGAAGTTGGTATTCCCCCAGATGGCGCGGATGCACTTCCCCCACTCGTAACATCTATTCAGCCTGGCACAATAGCTAGCTTTCCGCTTCGCTACAACCATGCTGAATCGTATATTGGAGAGGGCGCAGGAAGTCGCACAGTTCTAGTTGGAGATGCTGCGCACACCATACATCCATTGGCAGGGCAAGGTTTAAACCTAGGCCTCGGAGACGTCGATGCTCTGTCAAGGTGCATTACACAAGCTCTGACACAAGGCAGTGACATCGGTGAGATGCTCCTCCCTATGAGAAGAACGTCCTCTAACCATCTCTTCAGGCTCATACACGGCCTTGATGCCATATGCACGAGAACGCTACTTTGAGAACCACAAGGTGATGTCAGCGATCGACAAGTTGCACAAACTCTACTCCTCTACGGCAGAGCCTGTGGTGTGGGCTCGATCTGTGGGACTTGAGGTGATCAACGAGCTCGACTCGGTTAAAGCTGCATTGATGATGAATGCTGGAGTGGGCTCTCGGTTTCAAAATGGATCTGGGTGGGGATTACTTGCCAAAAGCGTCGAGAACCTTGCAGGGTTCGTTGGTACCTCGAAGATGATCAGCGCGACAGTCGGTGCAGGAATTCAGGAGTTGGGTAAGAATGTTGGCCAGAGAATTTTTGGACGCCCTTGAACGAGCATAGATAGATAAGCGCTTGTACAAGTTTGCACAATCAGATACTTTCTCAGATGGTTCTAGTAGCTAACCAACTTCGACTGACTTCATTACCGTCGAAGAGTACGCGGAATTTTTACTTCGATTCGCTTCCATCAGCAACCTGTGAGTCCCATGAGCGCATCGAACATTTAAACCGCTTGGGGTCCCGGTTTTGTGGCAATACTTCCAGCGGGACTCTACGCATAGACCATCAGGAAAACTAACTCGGGATTTACGTGGGTCCTATATCCTATTTCCTTTCACTGAACCTGTTATTATTGAGGCTGGGGGTTGGTTGCGGTCAGATTAAGGTTGGACCTCCCCCACATCAGTACGCCAGTCCTGCTATATCTCGCAAGCAGAGCTCAATCGGGTTGCAGGGGTCGTATCCGAGAATCCATTCCCCGCCTATGCATCATCGATCCGCGTTGCTGATCTGCTACTCACCCACCTCGATACGATTGATGTTCGCCAGCTGCCGTTGTATATCTTCGACTTGGTGAATGATATACCCTGCAGTCTACGCATCCGTCTGAGCCTCGTAACAAAGTCATATCGATCTGGGTCGATAGCTGATCCGCGTGGTTGACACGTATCCAGTTGAGCTACGATTAAACCTCAAGAAGGCATTGACCTTTGGATATCGGATAAATTCCACGTGTTCAACGAAGATGAATATACTGGTGACTTGCTCCCGCTATATCACTGTCGACGCTGGTCGAATCTGTGTTCCACGGTCGGAATGACAAGCCCTCGATTGCACATGGATTCATTCTCTTTGTGGTCTAAAGCATCAGTTCGCAGTACAATGCTGGTCTTGCTCTTTCGAATGACTGTGCTCTCCTCGCCAGCGCTTCCCTCGAGTCTCGACCACACCACCGAGCTCTGGGACTTCAATTCCCGCTGCCTCCTTGCTCCACTCGATGTCACTTCCTTGTCCTCTCACCAGATTCACGCAAATTAGCATATATGCTTGGGTCACCTCTTGAAAAACCAACAAGGGTAATTCTTTCAGCATCGTCATTCAGCGCCAGTCGCGGTATGTAAATCTCACATATTTCTAGGCGACAGTACTCATCATTGTTAACAGGATGACTGCATTAGATATTTACGCTTGCAGGCCCCACGTCGAGCCTATGCTCCGCCGCCTCTAGACAGGTCTCCAGATATCGATACCATCCACAGTCACGCTGCAGTCAATTCAACTTATGGCCAACAACAGCCTCACACTTATTCCCATGTTACCTCTCATCAGGATCCCATAGATTCACTCGACGAAACACTGCCAGAACAAATGAACCTCCTGCCCCCACCTATCAGTGGAGTTGATGAGGCCATATCAAACCCATTGGCATCTCAGGTTGGAAGTGTAACCAATCATACTTCCACGAAGAAGCGGAAGAATCTCCTTGGCTATGTAGATCTCCCAGTCACTGCTGAGCAAGCAACTTGTGCGCTACGCAAATTACCTGGATAATATGGATCGTGAAGCTGGTAAATCAATACGTCATAAACACGCCCACATGCACACTCAGCCTGATCTCGATTGGGAGGAGCTTAAAAAGGTGAACAAAGGTATTACGCCGACTGGATTTGTTGAAGAAATTGATGTAGTGAGTCGGGGGTCGGAAAACTTGGTGCCAGGTTGGGACGCTATTGTTTTGTTGAGTCATCAGAGGCCCGGGGTGTGGCATCTATGTATTAGCTTAGAATACTATTTGCCGCACAATGTATCCACTCTACGATGCTCAGAAATGCTCAAAACCACTTTGCCGCTTTTTGCCATTCTGCCAACTGCTGTTCTGCCAATATTTGCCATGCCGGCAGATTCCGGACCCAAAACATTCTGCCCCCTAAATTATGTGGACTGCTCGTCGCACCGATCACCATTGACATCAATTTAATAACTTTCTGCGCGCAGCGACAGCCAATACTACTTGTTTCATCGTCGGTAACGACGATCGTCGCTCGAAGGAAGATATGGACAAAATTATCCTGAATGAACTTATGCCACCAATACCAACTTCGAAAACATCGTCACCCCATCCCGCTGGCAGACCCCCCACCCGAGTACTATGGGAGGATGATAAACTTAGGGTGGGGGGCACCACGATCCTAGATACTCTTTTCCTGAAGTCAAGCCTCACACCTGAAGATCTGCAATATCCGACTCAAGTCACTCAATGACAAATATATACCAGAGGAATCCATATTATCCTTGCAGCGAGGGAAGCGAACGCAGTGGCGAGTTATTGATCCATTTGAAAAGAACAAGAAACTGAAGAGATCAGAGTCGGATGGGTCCTTCGACACGGAGAATGAGGATCATACTGGTGTGGAAACTGTGGATGAGGATGGTGCTAGCATGTTGGAGACAGATGCCGCCAGTTCCTGGTCGCAGCAATTGTATTTAGGTCCAGGGAAGAAGAGACCAAGAGTTGATGAAAAGAAGTTAACAGACGAGAAAAATTGGGAGCGCCTATTGAGGAGTATTCTATATGGCATCCGCTCAATGATCTCTCAGGGCTCAAACAAATTGCCTTTCAACGATGATCAGCTATTAAATAGGCGGTACTGGTCGTCACAATTCGCCAACACTCCCATCAAAGACAGCGCCGATTCGCGGGAACCTGATCTGGTCCTCCTGGACTATGAGCTGAAGAGCCGCGAGCACGCCGAAACTCTCAAGGCTGAAGGCTGGTCGCATGTCCTCACGGGAATTGAGATCACTAGGTCTGAATTGGCCGAAGTAGGATGCAAGAGTGTAGCGGTATTCTTAGGCGTAGCCACCAAAGGCTACCTTATTCTGCAGCATCAGCCATGGCGGCGTTTCGCTATTCTTTTCAGTATCGCCAACTCCAAACTTCGCGCCCACTATTTTGACCGCTCAGGAATGATCATCTCAAATCCAGTAGATATCAACTCGGATCCTGTGCGTTTCGTCGATGTGTTGAACGGACTGGCGCTATCAGACCTCACTTCCCTTGGCCTAGACCCTACCATCCATGTCTGTAATGATCTCTGCTCCACGGCGGCTCATCATAATCATGTCAAAGAACCACAAGATGGGGTCAAAAACATGCCGGCCGGAGCGAAAGGTTGGGTAATGGACAATGAGGACAAGGTCTACTGGATCATGGAGGTTTTGTGGAAAAGCCGTGGTCTTTTTTCGCGCGGCACCGTCTGCTATCGTGTTCAGGACGATGATGGAACGGTGTATGCGTTGAAGGACTGCTGGGTGGACGAGCAAACGAAACAACACGAAGTAGACCTACTCGAAAAGGTCAAAGGCGTTCCGAACGTGGTGCGTCTCGAGAGATTTTGGGATGTGGAATACAACGGAAGTTGTGACAACACATCACGAATTCGTGAACATTTCCTGGATGAGCACCTCCCGCCGCCACCAATATATTGTAAGAGAGTTCATCGCCGGATGCTTCTGACTCCCTGCGGTCTTCCATTAATGAGCTACACATCTGCTTCTGAGCTCGTCAACGTTTTTGAAGACCTTGTAGTCGGCAAGTACCTTTTTATTTTCGAAAGTCCGCAGCATTGACAGATACTGGTAGGTCATGAAAAAATGGTCAAAATGGGTGTTCTACATGGTGACCTCAGTCCCAACAATCTCATCATCCATGAAGGACGGGGCTATTTCATCGACTTTGATCACGCCAAACTTCTGCTCAAAGGAAATAGAGCATTATCTATTCGCGGTACTGTGAGTTGAATCCAAACCTGCATTTCCTCGCTTTTTGAGACCATGTTCAAAGGGAACTATACCTTACATGTCCAGTCGCCTTCTTTCTCTAATAGGAGAGGAGTCAGAGCCTTCGAATAGTGCACGCCTGATTGACTACACGCCTGCTGATGACCTGGAGTCACTCTTCTATATTTTCTTAGATCTTATCTGTAGATTCAATGGACCCCGGGGGAGCAATCCGCAGCGGATGCCTCAGGTCGTGCGCACGTGGCAGGGCATTCATCCCACGCGGGAGGATGATTTCTTCAGTATCTCACTTATGAAGAGAGCTTTCCTCGACGATGAAGATGAAATCAGCCCAACTGACTACTTTAAAGGTTGCCTCCCCATCCTTCAAGAATGGCGCAAAACGCTTTCGATGGCGTCGCAGAAGGATGGTACCATCTCTCACTCAAAAGTCCTCCAGATCATACGGAAGAACATGACGGAAATTCAGATTCGGAGCTCTCTTATATCACCCAGTATTACATCTTCATCAGTGCCATCTGTCGCTGCACTACCACTTCCCCCTCCCATTTCTCCGAATGCGCTTTCCTCATTAGCTTCTGGCTCTGCAGCGGTGAGCCATCCTAGTGAGCCTGGGCTCCGGCGTAGTAAGCGTCTGGGTGACGTCCGGCAACTCGGGGCTTGAGAGTTCGCATGTTGTAGTTTTATCATGTAACACGTTAAAAATCAACGTTGAAAATGGAAATTATGATAATTCGATTACAAAAAACGAGTTGGTTGAGCTTGTCAAAAAAAGTCTCTTCGGAGTGTAAGGTTGCTACATTTTGTGTAGCTGTACGAGTTCGAAAGTGAATGATTGAACCGGGAGTGAGTTTCTAAGGAGGGAAGTCTTGTTGTAAGTACTGAGTGGCGATAAGGACTTACATCATAACCGTCACACAAGCTTACATAATCCGTTCATCGTACATTACAATTTTCGTACTGCATACAACCTCAGTCTTTCGACTCTCGAGACTGAGGTATGATTCCATTCATTTATCACTTACTGTCATACTGACTACCTACTAGCACTTACATACATTCGTTATAGGTTAGCTAGTAGTCTCTCCCTAGACTTTCGACTCTCGAGACTGAGCACGTACATACATTCGTTATAGACTCGTTTCGATCCTCTTTCGTCCGTCGCGGGTACCTCGCGGCAGCACTAATAACTTGCGCCGCCCCTTTGACGTACTCAGTACCAAATCTGAAGATATCTAGGGCTAGTAGCAGGCTGTCAAACCCCATCGAATAATTCAGTGCGTACCGTGATGAAAAGAGAAAGTCCAAACACGATCGTGTCGATGTTGTGCATCCAATATACCAGATTCATCGTGCTCGCCACAATCTAGTTGATCGCACCAAGGTCGCACATATGTTCTTTATCACCTACAAGGAGCACCCCAGCATCGGTGTCAATCACGATTGTGCCCTCCAGAGGTGCTGATACTATGTAGTGATAAAGTGCTTCGTAGCCTGACGCGGAAAGCACAGGAAAATGCTTTTATGCTCAGCATTCTATTGACACATGACATGCTGCCACATCGATATATCCATTCATGGGGCTCAAGGCGCTCAGCAGAAGTTCCGTCTGATGTGAGGCTGGGCCTAGAGTTCTGACGTCTGTCACTGTTTACTAAATGCTGCTGTCCAGGCTCTTAAAATTATGTTCCTACCTTCAAATGGGGTGTCGCAGCGACTTCCGCCATTGGTTGCCCCGCAGCGTCCGAAATTCAACTCTATCCTCCTATACGGCGTGTATACGGCTTTCGTAGCTATTAAGTAGTCGGCGAAGGTATATAAGCAGCCTCCAATGCACACTAATTGTCCATTCCCATAAATCCTTACACCCAAGGTTTGTAACCATCCATGATGAATTTGCCAGTCAATGTTGTCTGACATCGCTTTCGTTCCAGAAACTATGTCATCTTATTCCATCTCAGTCAGAACGATCGATACCACCGCTGGTGATCCCGGTTTCACGATCGTCGAGAAGACCGGCGGTGGGACATGGTCGGATACCGACTCTATCCAAACGCTCCACATGAGTGGTAGCGGCACGTCTGGTGTCCTCCGCTTCAAAAACGGCGCCGGAGAGCAATTTCTCGTGCTGTTAGGTGTCCACAACTACAAGAGGTGGTGTGACATCGTCACTGACCTTGCTCCCGGAGACACGGGCATGAAGATTCAGCCCGAGTATTACGTGGATACTAATCCCAGGTATGACATGTTGTGGAAGCAGCTGGCTCAGATCGAGAAGACGAGCGCCAAGGGAACTAAGGTGCATGTCAAGTACGTGCAGGCTGAAGGAAGCCCCCTTGTTGTCCACCTTACCATTTCTTGAGCATTTTGTCGCTATATGTTAGGGGATGCTACCTATCATATCGTCTCGTTTCTCCTACGGAAGTAGCAAATGTAAATTTCGTGAACTTGGATTCAGTCTGTACCTATAGCCACTTACAACTTGAACAAAGATATGATTACATGCTCAAGGCTGTGGTTCCCGGAGCTCCCACAAGAAAAATCAACTCCAGCATACTTATTTCTCAATGCTTGACATGGTTCCGTTCTGTTCGCAATCAGAGAATTTTCATAGCTGGTCGCACACCTTATACAATAGCAAATTGGATCTCTTACGCGAGCTCAAGATATCTTTCCACTACAACGCACGATCAACGCGTGAAGCAAACAAAAAAAAAGATAACCGTTTACCTTCCCAGTTTGTAACCGCCTCATTCCAAAGCATGACCTCATGCTGCCTCGTTCCTCCGAAATAGTCCACAAAATCTCCAAATACTTCGCGCGCGACGTTGTCAGGCCTAATCATCGCCATCGCCTTGGCCGCCCCCCCCCCCCCCCTCCCCCTAAAGAGCAAGGGAGTACAATGACCTATTAATGCATAGTAGTTAGCGATGCGACACTGTATCATCATCCATTATTTGCCAATTCAGCTCCATCCTTCTAGCTGGGTCTGGCAAGTAGAGATGGGTGGGATCGTGAGCTTGAGTTGCTTGCGAATACCCCGAATGCCCAGCTGGAAGATGGCACTCATTGCAAAATAGGGATTCATGTCAGCACCAGGCACGCAAATCTCAAGCCTCGTTGCGGGCGGCGGAACCGATGACAGCGAGATTACGCGGACTGAAGCAGCACAAGAATTGTATCCATACGTAGGTGCCTTTCTCATGGTTTCACAACGCTTCGTCTCTCCGTAAATGGTGAGGTGGTCTCGATGGCAACGTCTTCGGATTTAAGACCGGGCAACTCCATTGTCGCAGTCACTGTCGTTGCCTCGGGATTCTTGTGCAGATCCATCTTGTAATAGTGTAAGTCAACATTTTTCACAGCCTTCGATAAGATACATTCACCCACTTGGGGAATGCACGGTCACGTCGTTGAGCCATGACATTACCCACAGTAGTGGTTGAGGGATGGAAGCGAGCTTTGAAAGCATCATCAAAGAGCCTGTCAAACTCAGCGAAAGGATCATAGAATACGCGCGTAAGAGGCATAATGAAGAAAAAATACGAGCCGTTGTGCCTTGTGAGAAGTTGCGAGGTCTGGATTTTTGAGGTGTATGAGCAGCTGACCGGTATTTATATGAGACTTGGAGATGATGCAGGCATTTTCTCGAAGTTAGTGCTTAAAAAGTGAAGTGATCATGATATGTATATGAACCTCTGTAGCCTGACGTAGCATATTTGTCATCTGAGCAAACGTTGAGTACCCGATTTGGACACGAAAATCCATTTACACATATTTGGCTTTGTACAGAAAGGAAATAAAGCCCTATTTCCTTATTGAACCTCCGTATCTCTACTCAGAACGTCTTCCAGCTTGAAATATGGATATTAGAGACCGTGGCAACCCAAGATATAATCGCGTTCGGGAAGGTTCTAGTCTGACTCGAAGGGCTTCGATGATGATGTGATATGTGAGGTCATCGGGAAATTAGTTACCTTTCTCATGTTCAATTTGACTTCAAATATCTCGTGACGAGGTGCCCCACAGGGGCTCTGTGGTGGAATAATATAAATTACTGTCAAGAGGGAAAACGCCCCTCTTATCAGAACACTCATCACTCGAATCGAGCACAAAATCAACTTATCAAACCATGTCCCTCGTTCATTTCCACTACGATCCATTCACCGAGTTCGACCGCCTCTTCGACGATGCGTTCAGTTCTCGCTTCCGTCCTTCTTCTGATGTCAGCGGCCGAGCCTTAGAGGGAGGCTCCCGCGTTGGGACATTCCGCCCAAGGTATCTTCTTCATTCATCATTTCATCATGAATGGTATCAATTCCATCGCTAACCCCTGATTAGGATGGATTTAATTGAGAGCAAAGACAAGAATGAAGTTACCGCTACATTTGAACTACCTAGTTTGAGGCGCGAGGACGTTCGCATCGACGTGCAGCAGAACCGTCTCACGGTCTCAGGGGAGGCCAAGACTTCTCAGGAAGCTCAAGAGGGAGATTACGCCGTGCGGGAGCGCCTGTACGGAAAATTCTCTCGGACCTTGCAACTGCCTGTAGGCACAAAGGTGAGGCCAATTTATTACCTTCGCAGTTCGTCGAAAGCTCACGGTACCTGCAGCCTGAAGAGGTCAAGGCAAAAATGGAGAATGGAGTCTTGAGCGTTACGTTCCCGAAGGTTGGGAGGGAGCAGGAGCCCAAGCGCATTGCTATTCAGTAATCGCGCCATGAAAAAGTTCAAACGTTGCTATAACATGTCCTGCCAGATTATACGTGTACGATAGCAGTCTCTCGCCAATGCATTGTTTCTGCTGCTGAGTCGAGTGTAGTTGATAAGCAGATGTAGGTACGATACTAGAACATCACCTAGATAATGTCTAAGATGCGGTGGACTCTACGGGAGACTGCCGCTGCTGGTACTGACTCCTAAGGAAGGTCCACCACTCGGGTCCATACATGTAATACATCGCACCAAACGCTGCACCACCAAGATGAGCATAATGATCAAACATCCTGAAAGACATTATCAGAGTTAGCCAATGTGTTCTCATTCATACATATGCACCTACCTCCAGCCGCGCACGATACCGATTATATCAAGGAGGACAAGACCACCCACTCCAGCCTGAATCGGTAGCGAAACGAAAGGAGGGAAAATCAGGCTGACTTGGGCGTCCGGAAACGCTAACGCGCTAACTGTCACAGCTGCGTAGATGGCGCCGGATGCACCTAACGATGGTAAGATTTCCCGCGGAGCACTGGAAGTCGCGGCCTTTGCAGCTGTGCTGGATATTGCAGCGGCCGCTGGGGAATTCTTTATGACTGCGGAAGTGGTGTACTGTTTGACAAGGCGGGGGAAGAGGACTTTACAGGCAGCAACGTGACTGACCAAGCCAGAGAACAGGCCAGCTTCGAAAAGTAAGCAAATCGACCAGCGGGTCCGACACAAGCGCGTACCGGAGATAAAGAAGGCAAGAAAATGCCATTTGGCGGTGGCTTCCTGCTGATGTTCACGATGTTTCAGTTGCTCCAGGGTAAAATAATGAGTGGCAGCCGAGCCTTGTGACCTGAAGGTAAGAGGTGTTTGCGATAAAAGCCATTCAGCGCACCAAAGCTTGCCAGAGCCATTGAATTTGCCAATAAGTGAATGAAGGATTTGTGGCTAAACATACTCGTTAGCAGAGTGTATGAGCGTCCCGACAATGGGTGGTGAGTGAAAGATCGGGTCATGGAGGGTCCTAGTCGTGGTATTTTCCACACAAGATATATAGCCGTGTTCACGCCGCAAATTAACCAGCACAACCTCCTGCCCTCTGGGGCATCGAGGTACGACTGCGCCGATTGGACGTAGACGGAGAGGATGAGGTTTCGTAATGCAAGAGGCCACTCCGCCAGCGTATCCTTGATTTGATTTACTTGCGTTTGCAGGTACTGAAGGGGGTGAAATGTAGCACCAGGAACTGAGGTGAGCGAGGTGAAAACGCACCTTGCCAAGTTCTAGGTACTGTGCCTTTCTCATTTCCTCAGTAGTTGGTGCTCGGAGAGTCCATCTATGCGAAACAGACACTAGTCTCTTTGACCAATAGTCGGTGTCGACTTTGGTTTGATTGGCCGCTATTGAATATGCGAGTAAAGACCCAGTAATGAAAAACTAAGCAGCTTTGAGCTAGAGTAAAACGAGTTAATGAGGTCGTGCTAACCAGAACTTGATTCCGTATTCCTGGTCTGCGAACTCGAGAGCTGAAAGACTCCACTTCATCTGAGCGGGCAACCTGGTCGCGAAAAGTCGGTAGCGTGCTCTCGGATGACTTCTCTAGTGTAATTCGCCCTATTCTCGGAAAGTTACGTGGTAAAGAGTGGACAAAAGAGCGACTCGGAGAAGGGATGCATGGACGGAAACAGCGGGACGTGCGCAGGATGTTGGCAGTGTAAAACATGATGCCTTGAAGTTACCTTCCGCGTGCGCGTTGCGCGTTGGGTTTGCCGCACACTGGTTGGCCGGGCTGAGTAGTAGATTTTGCCTATATCGGGCGACGCGTATATCATTTCTTCTCATTATTTTATGTAGACTCATGATGTTGTAGCTGAACCCATCTCCTCTGAATGAAGAACTCTAACATATGCCACAGGAATATTAGCTTATGTTCTACTACATTTCATTCCTGCGGCCTCCTCCCACCCAAGCCGCCATTTCTTGGGAACCCATTTTCATCACACCTCAGATCGCTAACGATTTGCGGACAGAATACTACACAGGCGTCCAAGATATTTTCTACTCGTGGTCCTTGCATTCTCCCAAGCCAAACTCGCCTGTAATAACAAAGCCTGTGAAGCTGACGAGCTGGAGGGCATCTACTATGTACAAGGAAATACCTGTCCCTCCCCCTCGAAATACTCGTAATGGAGAATATTGGCGTCTAATTCTTAGTCCTGGAACGTCACGAAAAGATCAGGTGCTTTCCCTGAACGATGAAGATCTGGGGCATCAGCCATTTCCTGTCCACTCCGATCCCATCTTCTTCTCTACTCGCCCAAGCAAAAGCAAAACTACAAAGCAGGAACTGATCCAGAGATCTTATAATATAACTGCAACTAGAGACACCCCTGCGACATTCCATATTGTCGAGCAAACCTCGTTCGACCTCGACAAGGTATGCAAATCATCAGATTATAACGTGGTACAAACAAATGAGATCAACCTCCACCAGAAAATATGGGACAGCGGTATTGGCCTTAGCTGTTGGTTAGTACGACTTCACTCTGGAATAGTCGCCAACACCGCCTTGGTTTCAGTTGTGAAGAATGTACTCTTCGCTTCCAAGTGTAATATCCTCGAGATAGGTGATAATCTTCAATGAGTAACGTTGCTCGCAGTGCTTAAATTTGAGTAGGTGCAGGAACAGGCATAGTTTCTATCGTCCTTGGCATCCTCAGAGGCTTGCTTGATTCACCTGGAAAATCAGGAAAAATTATTACCACTGATTTGCGTAAGCGACCAGTAACAACTCAATAGCGGAACCACTGATTGGGATGGCCAGCCTCTGCTTTGCCTCTGTTACAGACAAACATCACGTCGAATCAATCTCTCTATCTCCACAACGCACCAGAGGCAGCAGTTCTCGATTGGGATGAACCTGAGATCCCCATCGAAGTGCAGTCTTTCGTTGCTGGCATCGACGTGATTGTGTAAGTGTGTATCAACCTGCGTAGGTAACAGCTCCGAGCTTCCAGATTAGGATGGCAGATGTCACGTATAACACCTCCTCGTTCCCTTCACTTATTGGGACGCTTTCCCGGCTCATCACGTTTTCAATGAGTGCTGCTCCGGCAAAAGCCCCGCTTATCATTCTTGGCTACAAGGAGCGGGATGCTGCGGAACGTGCACTCTGGGAAATAACAGAGAAAATCGGCATACATTTCGAAGAGGTTGCAAAAGTTCCTGGGGCGGATGGATTTCCTGTTGAGGTTTGGGTGGGCACGGCAGTAGTAGTAGATACATAGTGAAGAGAAAATACTGAGCCACATAACCGAGAGCAAAAGCAAAGCAGTATAGATAGCTCTAAGAATACAAGTGAAATGCGAGGTGTGTGGTGATATTGAGGTAGTGTTGTATACTGGTAAGATATAGATCCGTCAAAGTGGCGGAAGTGGCCTTCGACAATGAGGACAGATATTCTAAGGTTATCGATTAATACGCGACCCCATCCGGTTATGTAAATGGTTACCTTGATAGCAAGCCACTGGTCGCGGAAGAGGAGATCAATATCTAGAATTCAAAAACAAGCTTAAAGTTACCTTTTCCAAGCATTCCGTATGCTGTTCAAATATGAGCGTCTCTTTTCACATGATTGATATCAGGGACTCACAAATAAATGCTGACAAGGTGCCAGACTATAGCTTCGCCTTGCTCCGACATCGCGCAGCAATCCACCAGTAACTTGCTCTAGCTGCTTCTCATCGTCAGTATGAATAGCCTCCATGCAAATAGCACAGTCTCCGAGAGATTCGTCAGGCGCTTCCGGATCAACAACAGAAAGTGGTAATGGTGGATGATAGTCATACACTTGCACATGAGCGAACTGCAAAACTCAGCGAACAAGTTGGTGTGACAGAGGAAGGCGACCTACTCGCTTCGGAAGGAAGAACGCCGGTCCGAGACGTTGCTGAAGTAGTACAACGGCAACTTGGAGAAAGATAAAGATCGCAAGATACCACATCCAACCTAGCAAAATATGAGTCGATCCTAAGTTTTCTATGACTTGGTACCTACGCCGTGGCTCGACATCAAGCACGTTCTTCGGACATGTCAAGAAATCTGACGAAATGTTAGACATAAAATCGACCATAAATGTGCTGATACTCACAAAGTGCGTGGAAAAGCCTGCATAGCGATGTACCAATCAAGTACTCAGCGGTTAGCGCACTACTCCTGCCCTTTTTCACTGATCGCACAATTTGTGGCAGCCAAAAAAGGGAGTACATGCTGGCCACAAATACCAATGCCAGTGAAGGAGTCACGATGACTCGGACAATGAATGTTAAGAAGAAAAACATTCCAAGCCCTAGAGGAACATCAAAAGTGATCACAAGAGCGCCAGAATGCTTACATATCCGTGCTTGTGGATCAGAGCGAATGTGTTGAAACAATAAAGTCAAGAATATAGGGCCAGTTGGTCGAGGAGGTGCTGTTGACGGTGGTGGAATAGCAGCTTCAGAAGGTGTTGATGGACCCTGTTGTACTGGTCGTGGAGGCGATGGAGCCACTGCATCCTCAGGTGCTTGAACCTGGTTAATGAGGATGGCATGTTGCTGAGAAGCCATTTCAGTCTCGTGAATCAATGAAGCAGGGAGAAAACACCGACTGATTCGAAAGCAAAAAGCACACAGGCTATAAATGCAGGGGCCACGAGCGACAATGAAGGACGCCCATTGGTGAGAATGGCAAAAGTAATATGCCCAGCAAACGAGACGGAATCCACGATAGATTGTGTGAGAAACGTCCACAAGGATACACGGGACAGTCCAGCAGGAGTGCGGCTTCGGTCAACTTGACGCGAAAGCAATAGTAGCTGTACCAAGTACACACAAGCTGAGATACCAGCATCTGCGCACAAATCAATAAACTGATCAAGTTGGACAGAACACACTAACATGTTGCGACCTTGCGGAAGAATGATTGAGACCTTGGTAGGTAAGCACTCAATTAGGTTACCAAATAGAAAAGTATAATAAAAATACCTTAACCCTTCCACATCATGCAGGCGATATAAAATACCACATTCTTGACTCAGAAGCACGCCATTGAGCTTGAGAGGAGGTCGTTTCACGGTCCGTCTCCCCGTTGGTGTCTGTAATTCGTCTTCAAGGTCCTTCATATCATGTGTAGATACCTCAGATGGCATAATTTGCGCGTAGACGCTGAATCCACAACCGCCTTGTGACTCTTCATCTACAAGCATATTATAAATTGGACGAAACAACATTACAATAACTCACTAGTCGATTCCTGGTCGATGATGCCTGCATCAATCATCTCTCTAACTTTGTTGACTCGGGAGATCAATTCAGGTTCTATTGCTCGAGCGGTATCATTCTGGAAGGTTTCCGGGACGATCGCTGGGATGTAGCGGATATCTATATGCCGACTGAAGCAAATATTAGATTCCGTTTTTTTTTCTGGTATCATGGTGTCAACGCACCCGCTTGGTTCAGCAAGGCCGAATATAGACCCATTTGCAAGGAAGTGAACACCTTCAAAATCGAGCCTCATGTCTTCGGAGCTGGCAGGGTGACGAACGTCTATTCTACCCTGCACCAAGATTCAAGATACACCAATGATAAGAGTGCTGCGGGCAACTTACATGGACCATGGCGATCTTCTCTGCAACGTTTTTCACGCTGACTGGAGATCGATCCATTATACTCCATGAGACTTTGTCTGAGTTGATCCAATTCCAAGAACCAAGATGAGTAGCAAGCTCCGTCGTGTTCGTGTCGCCCATGAATGTCTCAGCATGGGTTCTCCAAGGATAGTTAGTGAGTGCTAGGCTAGCAGAGGTAATATTGAAGAAATCAATCTCTCCGTGCGCAAATCCAGTTACGTTCTGGAAATAAGAGGCCCTTTGGGAGTTAAGCTGCGATCCAAATGTCATGAATGACTCGACCAGAGGGGCAGCGGCTTTTCTGTCCGGCTGCGACTTCTTCAGCGTCTCTCAAGCACCAGAAGGAGTTAAGCACGCACCAATGTGAAATTTGTCTCTGTACCATTCAGCCAAGCAGTGAAGTTCGATAGCTGGTAGTTGAGTGACTGAAGGGAATCCTGGTAATGATTTCGGGCAAGAAATTCATCTCCACTATGATTCGTGAGTATGTACAGCATAAATATTAGGATGAGAAATGATGGGACAGAGCTCCTCTGCTGTGGTATCCTCGCCGGCGACCCATCGTTTTCGTCGTTGCGGTTCATAGATATGCGTCGGACGTTGCGAACAGGACAGGACAAACATGACTATTGATCACGTGCTGAGTGCATCGCGTTGGCTCAGCTTCAATAAACTTGACTATAACTTGAATGAAGACCACACCAGATAGTAAGCGTTGGACTCATTTTCATTCAGCTCTCCAGCTTGCCATATCACGCGCAGCACACAAATGGACGCGAGTATCAAAGATTGCTCATATTTCCGCGTGATTGTACTAACGATTGAATAGATACGAAGATTTCCAGGAATGCTTCGCGCTCTGGTGCAAAGAGGAGCCACACGGTGCAGAGGGTATTTTTAACACAGTCTCAAGGCATATGGAGGACCAAATACACGTGAATTCCATAACTTTGTGCAACAGCGTGCACGATGGCTAATACCGCCGCGTAGCAAAGCTGCGAGAATTTGTTCAAGGAGTTTAATGTCAGAGAAAGTATCAACACTCTCCATACCGTCGTATCTGAAGCAAGAGCTCGCAAGCAACGTGGGGAGGTGGATGGAAAGGATGTATGGAGAGAAAATCTCGCACCGCATGCTGCTGTTCGTGCGCGTACAGTCCGGGTGATGGAACAGGAAGCAGAGCATTTACGGGCACAACTAAAGGCTGTATGTAATTCTCAAATGTTATCGTTATCTACAGTATCATCTGACTTTATGACAGCTCGAAGATGACAACGTTGCCCTGTATGCCCGATGTGAGGATAACAATCAAAAGCAGCATGCTGCAGATGCTAAGACGGCGGAGCTATTGGATATACTGGATAATGTACGTGGATTTTTCTTCGATGTATTTACTGGCTCTGACAAACAGTCAGGTCTATGCCGAGTGGGAGCGGCTTCCACATGATGACATAGGCGTATGGGCTCTTGAATCAGCGGAGAACGTTGGCTTTGCGCAACCACTGTAGGTGGCTCACGTCATGCAGACACAAGTTCGGTTCCATACTTGCACTTGTTTCGATTTTATTGGTATCAAAGTACTGTATGGTAATTGGGGACCAAGGCAGGCCCATTACAGCGCCATTGCAGAAAACAACCAAAAAAGATAGCAGCAACTGGTTTCGATCCAGTGACCTCAGGGTTATGAGCCCTGCACGCTTCCACTGCGTCATGCTGCTTGATAGTTATGTCGATATATATTCCTTCTTCACACAACACCCTAGTTTTTGCCTTCAATTATTATCTTCTACTACGCTCCCTTTACGAGTCCATAACACGATGAGCACCGAACGGAAGACAGCACCAAACGCACTATGGGCATATCTTCTCCACAAGGACCTCCCGGTATCGAGCGACTTCTCTGCTCCTCCTGGGATTCCTCCAATAGCACCAGTCGACAGGACAAACACGTCCATGCGAATGCTCATTCACGACATGCAGGCGACCCTCGAAAGGTTTTCTACTAGAGTCGATAGTTTGCTCAATAACGTCAAAGACGCGAAGACTGAAGTGATAAATTGTAACCGGATATTAGAGAGCGAACGTGAACGCGTACTTGACGAGATCACGAGTAGCTGTGAGCACACCCTTCGATGACCTGATTACATTTACAAAAGAAATTATATTCACATTACTGCTTCTAGCGAAGAAGGTGCAAACCGAGTTGAAAGCTTGCATCGGTGCCCCCTCACAGGCCTCAGCTTTCGAATTGATCCAGAAATCACAAACGTCAGCAGAAAACTGCATACAAGCTCTAGATAAACGCATAGATGCGATCCAAACGGTACCTGGTGTTCATGCTAATAAGCACACTTCGCCACTAGTGCACTGCTGACGGACAGTGGTTTTTTGTAGCTCATCCAATCCCAGAATCATTCTATGCAAGCAATACAGGACCAGCAACATGCAATACTAACTGCTGTACTCCCGCTTCTCCCACTTGTACAAGCCTTCCCTTTGCATTTGGATCAGGCCAAAGCTTCTATAGCCGATCAGGTCAAAACTGCCACAGCCGAAAATATTTCATCCAATATGTCATGCCTGAGCAGTGATATCGACAACATGAAGTCCACTTTATCCAGTATATCTGCTTTTTCTAACAGTGCACGAATTGTTCCCAATCCAGCACTAGAAATTCAGCCCTCTCGATCTGAGCACCATCCCACCCGCAAGCGGACCAATTCTTGGCTAAGGCAAGACGGCATACGTCTAGGATGCTCCCAATTCACTCAGTCCCACTCTTTCGCTCCGCTGCATAGTCCTCGCATTGATCGTCATAAGAAACCGCGATTGGATGGTGCATCACCGACTGGCTCTCCTCAACTCGCGCGACAGTCATCTCATCCAGCGGGGTCCCCAAAAGAAGATGCCCTGCATCTTTGCAAATCTCTACATACTGTTGGGTTGACCTCTCTAACGGGCGGTACTACAACCAACAGTGACAACCATTCTGCAGCTTCGCGGCCCAGACGGAACTCGAGGACACGTCTCGCTGGCATACCGCTCCCTACTCCAGTCAATCATGCCAATGTACAGTTTCGAATGCACACTGCCGAATCCTCTTGTTCTGTTCCCTTTTCCGTCAATGCTCAAACAACGCAGGGTCAATCGGGAAGACATCCGCTTCCATCAACTCGAGCACAAATGACAACTCCTGCACCATCAACAACAGTACCAATCATTCCGAACATCTCCACTGCGGCTCCGGAACCTGACGAGTCCGTACCGCCAAAAAAAGGTAGGAAGATGATACCGGAATCAGTCTCCGATGTCACACCTACCACCCCACGACCGATCTCAAAGGCTATCAAGTTGGAAGAAGTTCTTCGCTCACCTATAAAAGGTTATATCTCCATTGGGTCGTCACCGCTATCTTCCCTTTCTCCGTCCCCACCTCAAGCCCCATTGCAACCCATTCTGAAAGCTCAAACCCAACATATTGCGGGTGGAACAACACAGCGCCAAGTCATGTTCGCTACGTCATCTCAGGTATTCCCTAGAGTACCGCTAGTGTCTATGCCTGAGTCCGCGTCCGCATCGATGAGTTTGCGTGATCGGCGTGCACAACTGGTTGTGGTGAGTACCAGCGCATCTTCATGGACAGTTGGCTTTATAGGTGCTTCGAAGCTCGGACGTACCCCCTCCAGTGCGAAGCGCTTCATCGCTCTGGGTTCCTCATCTGATGAAGAAGGATGAAAGCTCTTACATTTGCTCTTCTCTCCTTACCGGCACTTTCACAACCCCAAAGAATGCTTCTCCGTTAATACATATTCCCATGATGCCACGTAACTTGCAATACAATTGATCATATCCTCGGCTCAAGAGGCACACCACCAAATTATATATCTTTGACTTGTTCCTCCAGCCAATCCCACAGCGCCTTGCCGAGTTGAGGATCCTGAGTCTCCTCCCTAGGTGATTTGACACGAGCCCAGGGAACGAGATACTGGAGATATCTCAATATCAGAAATTCACCTGAGTTCAATACCAGTTGTCACCTTCCCATTCAAGCTCTCAGCTTCTGGAGATGTGGCAGCGTACAGCTGTGTAAGAGCGCCTTGATGCGTTGGATAGAGCACCACCGCGGACTAATAACTCTGCTTAGTGTTGAACTCGATTGAGGGCTCTGTGGATTACCAAGATCCGCTGGACTATACTCGGAACATGACGCAATAAGTCCGACCTGATATTGCCAGGATTCAGCGCTGTCGAAATAATACCCTGGTTGCCGTATCGCTTCGCCCATTCAAGAGCGACAACTATGTTTCCCTGCATCATCATCAGCTTCATTCCATAGGACGAATAAAGTATGTTACTCACAAATTTGCTTTGGTTATAAAGAGCACCCGTCGTACATTTCTTTCGAGCTGAGCCATCTTTGAAGGTATTAAAATTGAGCTTTCCAAATAAGTGGGCGCAGGAAGCGACGTTCACGACGCGGACTTTTCCTTCAGGAGTGGCTTTAGCTGTTGAGGTCAAAACAGGGAGCAGCAGCTTTGTGAAATAGTAGTGGCCTGTAAGGCACTCATGTGTGAGCCCCAGGCTCCATTTCTAAGTCGTCCAAGCATTTCTCACCAAGGACGTTCGTTCCAAATTGGAGATCATAGCCGTCGGCAGTTACTAGTCCAACAGGCGGTACCATAACACCACTGATTTGCGATGTTCAGTATCACGGATCGCGTCCAGGCAACATAACCTCATACGCGTTATTTATCAGTATATGCAGCTGTGTCTCTTTGCTATAGCCATTACATAGCTCAATTCAAAGCTCTTTTGAATTGGTGCATCTAAGGCTTACCTCAGAAACTCTTCAGCGGACGCCTTGATTGACCTCAGGTCTCCAAGGTCAAGTCTGAAGAAAAGAGCCTCATTTCCAGTCTCCTCCTTCAGTTGGCGGATAGTGTCCTCTGAAGAGGCCTTGTTGCGAGCCGCAATGTATACTTTAGCACCATGTGCGAGTAGAGCCTTGAAGTTCAAATCAACACACGCCGTCAGGAGTCAGGCTTCGTCGACGACGAAACAATTCACCTTCACAGTCTCCTTGCCGATCCCTGTGTTAGCACCAGTCACAATATCCACTTTTCCTGTCAAGTCCGGGATTTGATCAACAGAAAAGGTAGATTTTGGAGGTGCTGCCTCAGCTAACCAAGATATTAGGTTACCCATCGGGTCAAAAGTTCAAGGCGTACTTTAGTTCCCATGTCATAAGTAATCTGCAGAACGGTTATTACAAAGCGCTGGGAATATTTACTCTGCGCAGCATCTCAGTTTATATATATTATTCTGTATACAACAAACCCGGCACGGCGGCCTCCGAGTGTTAAATCTGCGGGAGAGAATCGCAGGGCCTAGTTACTTTTAGAACATCATTTTCTTCTTCATTTATGTTCAGCTGAAGGATCTTCATCTTGTAAATTGCTCGACGAAATTCACGGTAGGATACCTGCCCTCGACGTACCACGCATGAAACAAGTAATTGATTCCTCCTTGATGCACACTTACAAGAAATTACAATATACGCACTCACTGCATTGACGAATGCCTACACGTCGCGCGATCGTCACGCATCGTGTCCCATCACTCGTTTATATTCATATCTACCTTCCAAGCTATTTTACAAGCACAACACTAATAATTGTGGGCACATTTCTTATATCCATAATTCATGTTCAGAGATGTTGCAAGAAGAATTCGACAGAGGCCTTGAATGCTCCCTCTTTGCCTGCTCTAACTTTCTCGTTGGACATATCCCCACGGACAGCAAACCCGTGCTCGCAGCCATCAAAATACTCCCGCTTGTATCCAGGAGTGAACTTGCCCCTACCGAGGATCTCGTCTGCTTTCGCCTGTGCTTCAAGAGGGAACTGTGCGTCAACCGTGCAAGAGTTGATCAGAAGAGGGGCTTTGGCAATAGATGCGTATGTCTGGTCGGGGGAGATAAGTCTATACTATAGAATGAGAAAGACAGTCGCACCTCGAGGTCTTCAGGGATCTTTAGACCCGAGGGGTGTGCAACAACAGAACACTGAATGATATCATCAAAAGCGAGATCGAAAGTATAACGGCCTTTTTAACGGTAAATAAGTGGGGATAGCGGATACTTATCCAAGGAATATTTACCACCGAAGCAATAGCCAGTCGCGCCAAATCTAGTGACGCCCTGCTCTTTCAAGGCTGCAATAACGCTGTCAAGTGGCGGACGAGTTTTGTCCTCACGATGGTTCACTAGCCAAACACCAATATCAAATTTACCCGACTACACGGGGAAACAACACCGTCAAAGCCTAGTGCATATAATATATATGCCTCACATTCATGATTTCAGCAGAAACAGGATCGCCATCGAAGTAGTCGGGAGCAACAACCTGTAGAGCAATCTATTGTGTTGATTCTAGATTAAGCCCACAAAGCTCTCTAACCTTGAAACCATTACGGACGAAGTCATCAACGAGCAGCTAGAATATAATACATGAAGTAAATTAAATTTGCATTCGTGAAGACACTGACCATGTTGTTGACGAATTCGATTCCAAACGCATCAGGCAGGAATAGAATGACTTTGTCCTTGGAGTAGTCGACGGTAGGTGTGCCAACGTAGCATTTGACTCCGCCGATAATCTCGAACTGGCCTAATAGAAGTCTATTCACAGTCTGCGCGAGGCACCTTACAAAAAGTGCTCACCTTCCGGTTCACCCTCGTGGCGGACGCCTAGTTATCAAGTCAGATTTTGTCGCTAGCTCGCTATTAATATTATGAGACCAGCTTGCCTTTAATGCAATTCTCGCAAAAGCTCATGACTCTGTGATGGAAGTTGCTGGAATAAGAAGTTCAGAATACGGAGAGATAGTCCGGAGGATCTATCGATGAGAGTTAATCGGAACCTCTGGTACTTATACCCGGGCAGAAGTGGGTTACCACGCGTGTTCAAGTTGATCACTTAGTTGGTGGCAATGGCCGATTTACGTACATGTATGACCATTAGAAGGAAGATTGTAAATCATGTGTAGTCAGATCTTGAAGACAAGTCGTAATGGTTTTCCGAGTTTCCCGATGCTCTTTCGGCAGAATCAGCACACACATTTGTGATGACTCAACAAGTTGAAATCCCTCTTTCATAATCGCGGCCTGTTCACTAATAGTGATCGTAACTTTCCTTTCAGTTTCTAGCTCCCGGGCTACCATCCACGACCGAGACATTTCCTTCAAGTTTAATAAGGAATAGGTGTAGAGAAACACGCTCAGTGTTGGGAATCAACGACTAAGGTATAAACAGCGATAATCAGAAAGATAAACTAAGAAACACGTGACTAAACAAAACATGTTCGAGTGCGAGTTGCATCGCCAACAATAGGCAGTCCATCAATCGCAGACGCGCACACTCAAGACATCCAACAAAAAATCTCTTCCTCGCTTCTTTCCCCACTCATTAAGTTGGGAGAAGCCGTGGCCCGTGGGGACGATATCCCAACAAGTGCTTGGTGCACGTCATTTGGGCTCTCAGACTTCTTATATCGTTCCACTTGCTAGTCAAGGCGATAAATCCACTTGTGCCATAATTTCTGGCATGGGTCGACCGCTGCACTAGAACCTTCATTGATACGTCTAGTGAATTCCAGCCGAAGTGCGGCCAAGGCGTACTGGGCTTCGTTTGCCAATCCCAATGGTAATTGAGCGTACTACGGCGATGGTTCCAAGTCTCAACTTGAGATAGGTACTTACCAGCACCATTATCATCAGTGGTCGAATGATACGTCACTACACGTTGGTTTGTTGTACCCGAGGGACAAAGTTACCTTGTCTAATCTGATCACGGTGTCCATAAGGGATACGTCATTGGGGTTGCTTTCAAAAATTTCGACCTTCTTAATGCATATTGTGGAATGACAGAAGGCTCCTTCCCACATACGTTTGTTATATTAGTGGTTATCGGTACCGATAAATGGATAAAAATATCACAATTGCCCACTGGCTGGATTGAACAACCGACCTCATCATCTCTCGAATCACATGATCCTTACAAGTGACGCGCTCTACCACTGAGCTAAGCGGGCGTTGAAATATTATGACATGAATCCCTGATGGAGTCATCGTCCCGCTAGCGAGGAAATGTAAGGTTGATAGAGCTATAAAGTGACCTATCTTCCTGGTAGACTACTGAAATTTAAAGTAGAATACCATCGACTGGTTGTTGCAATGAGATGACCTATTGAAGGTGGGTGAGCCCTACTCCCAAGGCCTCAGGCCCTGCAGTGACTATATTATCGTTGTTTCCATAATTAGATTTACATAAGGCTTTATCTAACGATCTACCCTTTGATACTGTGCTACTTCCATCAACCTCTATCGCAATCATGGTACAGTTACAGGAATCTGAGCTCGTTAAGCCGGGTGGTCTTGAAGGCTACGACGAAGTAGGGATGCAGGGTATGGAGAAGTTGGATGGTCAAATTGTCGAGGCCTTCAAAGAGAGCGTAGAACGTTCCAACCCCCAACATCCTGACAACCACAACGATGTCACTCAGGGCATTCATGGCCATGTCCATCACTTTGTGTCTGGGCACCACTCCTGGTTGAATAAATTCGTACCTCAGCTGGAAGCCCTCGCAGCCAAGTATCACGTCGGCAACTACGTCATAATCAGAGGCACTAATCAACGAATTTTCGAGAGCATGCCTATCTATGCGCGTTTGGGAATGCATCTCTTGTTTTATGGGAAGGAGCAGGTGAAGCTCTTGGAGGGAAGTAAGCGCGTCGAGGAACTCCTCAGGGAGCAGAGCAAACGCGAAGGGCAGATCTATGACTCGCCCGAGTCTAGGAAGAACATCCCATCTTTCATTCAAACCTACAATATCAACACAAACGAGTTACTTTACCCACCGGAAAGCCCGGAATACAAGAATTTCAACGAGTTTTTCTACCGGAAACTCAAGCCTGAAGCTCGCCCCGTGCAAAACCCTGATCACGAATTCTGCAGTGCTGCGGACTGTCGGTTGGTTGTATACCCTACGGTGCAAGATGGACAGACTTTCTGGATTAAGGGGGACGAATTCTCAGTTCCTGCCCTACTAGGCTTAGACAAATCTGATCCACTCTGCCGGACGCTTGAAAATGGCGCTCTCGCATCATTCCGTCTTGCACCTGCAGATTATCACCGCTTCCACTCGCCTGCGGATGTTACTGTTGTTTCTGAACCAAGGGATATTCCTGGACAGTATTACACAGGTAAGAAGTGCGACCTCCTGAACCAGATATATGGGAAATTTACCTTCGATAGTCAACCCGCAGGCAATCAACGAGAAAAATCTAGATGTACTGTCTGCCAATAGGCGATCAGTTCTCGTTCTGAATCACGAAGTGACCAATAAGAAGATAGCGTTCATCGCGGTTGGTGCATTACTCGTTGGAAGTATCAAGTGGACTGTATCGGCAAGTTTATGGGATTTAGACCTCTGATATGTCAAACTGACTTTTCTCAGGCGGGTTCTAAGGTTAAACGTGGAGAGGAGCTTGGGTATTTCGCGTACGGAGGCAGCACCATTGTTGCTCTTTTTGAGCCGGGGATGATCGAGTTTGATCCCGACCTTGTGGCTAACTCTGAGCCGAAGAGGAAGGGTCAACTTGGAATCGAGACTTTAATGAAAGTTGGTTGGTCTCTTGGGAAAGTACCCAGGCAGGAAATTTAGAGAACTCGAGAATAGAAGGACATGATTCGTTTGCACATGCTACATAGCTGTTCGTCGTCAGAAGTTCGATTTTGTTCTTCGCAGGGTAATGTAGCAATATTATGTATTCGTTTATTTAGACCAGTATATCTCGTACTCGAATAGCAGTGTCGTTGTCTCAGTGACTCTATTTGCTCGTAGTCTTTATACCGAATGAGTATCGAAGAGGTCCTTGGTGTAGAGAAGAGCTCGCAAACGGAGTCATCTACTCTTTTGCAAGCTGTGCACCACTATCGCCTTCAAATTCGACCGCTGTGGGTGCGATCGTCGGCAACGTCGGAAATCATTTACTATGAGATGTCGTGCCAGTGCGCTTGCCCCATGCTCGTCGCGGGACGCTTGATTTTGTTCTTCGCAGTGGAACATGGCAACCACTGAGTCAACAGATTAACTACACTGTCCTTAAATTTGAGACTGGACAGGTAGCAACTCGATTTATTCGTGGACTCTGAAGCCTAACAGAACGCTGCAGCCCCGCAGACCATTTGTCGAAGAGTGAAAGTTTTGTAGGAGCGGTAGTGCAGACATACCATTATTGCCGGGTACCGTGCAACACCTGTACTACTAGTGTGATTAGTAGCTGCAAGTCAACCGGATTGCAGAACATCGAATGTGAGAAACGCTGCGCGGCGCAGTGCGAATATATAGCTGTTGCTCCGAAGTCGTTATGAGCTGAACAGCCTCGTTGCTTACTGTGTCCGACCCGGCTCCTACTACTAGTGCTTTTCTCACTAGCACTACAGCTTCAACGGGCTGCGCACCATCGACTTTTCCCAGAAGCCAATGGTATTACTAGAGTAACTGGTAAAATCTACGTTCGACACCCAACTTCCTGATCTCCCTACCACGTCTTCGGGGCTGACCAGTGGCATCACCAGTTACCCCTGCTGTAATACACTTCGACTTATTTTGAGCGTTTTGGTAAAGCTCGAGCATCCACCATGAGTTTGGACCAAAATCTTTTCACACTCCTTTTCACGCCAAACGCCTCTGACTCGAGTGGACTTATTACTGATCTCTGCGATCCTTCGGGCAATGTACACTATCGCAAGCGACGCATACCTGGACAGGTATATACAATCGAGATATATGGTAAGTACTTTCGAAATCTGGCTTGTCAACTGATTTATCATGTAGCAGACCCCATCTCAAACTCCTTGCTCGCATCTGCTACTGCTCCGAGTGCAACAAGTAAACACAAAACGGTGGAATTATACAATCCCTCGAAAGTTGTTGAGCTGAAATACACCGGAACCCTCACTTTCCGATGGTCTTTCAAGTGGGAGGAGTGAGTTCCTAAGCAAACATCTCTGGTTATTATGCGAACTTAGTCGCACCATGTCAGACATGCATTCGAGTGGAAACGAGAAGAGTGTTTCATGATCAGAAAGCCTGATCCACCTGTCATGGTTGCATTGACCAGAGAGCCTCCGGGTAGAATAAAAACAACATCTGTCCAAATTCTCGATTACAATCTCAATAGGTGAGTTTGAACAGAAGAGTCCCTGCGGAGTGACTGATGAAAGCGTAACAGGTTTGACATAGATGATCGTAAAGGGCTAGAGATCGTCATTTTGACTGCATTGCTTACCTTTCAAGATGCCAGTGATTCATATCACGAATCACCCCAGGATAGCAATGCAACCACTCCGCTTTCTGCTTCTCCGCCAACCGTGCCACCAAAGCCTAAACGAAAAACAGGTGTCGAAAGAATTGCCGAAATTCAGGTAGCGAGGGGCGAAGTCAATGAGGTCTTAATCGTTGACGAGTGTTCATATAATGATTATGCGCAATACTGTGCGCGGCTGCTGCAGGTGGGGTTAGCTTTACTCCTCGCACCGCAGAATAATAAGTTGGACTCCAGGATGAAGCGATGCTGTTTATATCGATACGTTCTTCAGATGCAGCCCAAGTTCCTAAAGTGCTGCAAGTAGTCGAAGAAACCAAACGCATTCGGCACAAAGCAGGTAATTTCATAACTTTTTGATTGCTCATTTATCTCAAACCCATCAGCCGATAAGGAACTGTATCAGTATGTTCTATATGATACAGCCACGACACCGACCAAGGGTCCAAAAATAATTAATTTGGACGATAAAAATGACAAAGGAAAAGGCAAGAATTATACCCCTCCGAGTAGCATTGTGGTCCATCTCAGTAAAATTGATATGCCCGAGTTACGGCCGAGGGGTGCCTCCGTCATTCACACTGGGGAAGCATTGGGTGCATTGAATGAGCGAACGAAGGATGGAAAAACCAAAGGATCTCGCAAGGATCAGAAGGAGAGGAAAAAGAATGTTAAAGAATCAAGTGACAAAGAGCGGAAGGAGATGAAGAAGCGCGAGAAGGAGCGTGCAACAGAGAAGACAAAGCTTCGATCAAAGTCTAGCTCCCCAGCACTTGCCTCCCATATCTCCCCACATCACGCTTCAACTTCGTTGCGACCCCACGCACATCCGTACCAATCGCACTCACTTCTGCCGTCTCCATCGCTCTCTCGGTTCAACAGCCCCGCCCTTTATTCGGCTCCACCACTACCCCCCCGCATGCCGACGCATCATCTGGTTTTGCCACCGAACCGGCACTCACACTATGGAACATACCCGATACCATCCCACAATCATCGTTCATCCAATCAGCACCGTTTGGAGCCCCTTGCCTCTCCGGCGCCGGCGCCTCCTCCGCCACCGACTTCCTCAGTTAAGTTGCTTGATAGATTACTCTGGAAGTAAACTTTTTGCTTTGTTCGACATCTCCCACGCGCTCAAGTACCGGATATCAATGTGAAGAGCGGCCTAGCTTATAGAGTTTGCCCCTGAGGAATATCCTGATTTCGCATTTTCATACCCATATATCTACGGATTTTTCCTTTTTTAGTTTCCCTTCGTATGCGTACTGTACTTATAATAGACGCTATTGCCAACCAGAACAAAGGAGCTCCGGCCTCGCGCACTGCCTTCTCATCCATAAACACTAGAGATAGGATTATGATGATTTCGACCGTTTTCCAGAATGCCTCATTTAATTAGTATCACTCAGCATTGAAGACCGTTGAAGTTTGGGTCAACGCTGTCTCCGCCTTATGGCATAGAGCTCGTAAAATCAAGCATTATGATGTGCCTCTTCATTGTTTACCGAGTTAGCGGGGGCGATGCCAGGGCGGGAACAGCGAACGCTGGTCGTGAAATTTAAAAAAAAATAACCAGCGCCACTTTTCCAAGGATGACAGTTACTGTGCGTACCTTAAAGAGTTCCGTCATCGTGAAATCACATCGCTATGCTAACATGTCACATGTCACCGCGTCTCATGGGCGCAGATGCAAGTCGCGCGCTCGTTCCACTGGGGAAACCTGAAACGTCGTGTCAAGACCTCCTGCTAGATCATCTTTTGTCATGGCGCACAACAAATTTAGTCCGAGGTCTGAGGGGCAGGGACTGAGCTCAAGCGCATGTGAAAGCACTGTCAGTGTTTGACGTGAATCTGTGTGTGTGTGACTGTGGACACCCACAGCAACTTTTGCGGTGCATAGTGTCGGAATGGAACGTACTCAGTGATCCCGCTAATTTATTTTCCTTGTCGAAACTAAATAGAAGACAGTTTAACTTTTGCATGCACTGCCGATCTTTGACAGCGGCTGCGCGTATCGAGAGAACCCGATGACCTCAGTAATCGTTGTTTCATTTGGCAACGCACTTAGGGTTGGGTGAGTAGCTCGTTGAACGTATTGGTATGGTCGCCTTGACACAGTTGCTCGGTCCGTGCACACCCGCCTTTACCTCACTTTACGGTATGTGCGATAACCTGCCACTCGGGCGTGCAAGATGGATAAACTGAAGTGCCAAGTCAGAACGAAATACATGTGTGCAAAGCGATGAGGTCTGGAATCGAAAGTGGTAAAAGTGAAATCTGTGTATGACTAATCGAGGGGATGTAAAGTGGAGAGTACAATTGAAATCATGAACAAAAATGCAGAAAATATGCGTGTCCAGGAGACTAAACCGCTGTATGTATTCATAGATAATAAGTGGTGGTGTAGATACGCACGAAAACGGACACATCCTGTGTGCTTGAGCCGTTATGATATCGAAAATAAGGGAATATAGGATATGCACATGTCAACAACCCAGAGCTACATTACAAAACACCGCCGATCTCGATGAAGCTCCGCCAGTTCCATGATAGGTCATCATCTTTCAGATCGATGAAACTCTTGAGAGGGAACCATGACTCGACAGTGCTTCTGCGCTTTCGCCTAATGGGCTGCGAGGCTGAACGTGGAAAAGTGGCTTGTTTCGGGGAAAGATGCTGTTTGGAGGGGATGATCGCATCTGCCTCATCTTCGATATCTGCGAAGGAGCCGAAATCCTCAACTTGAATGCAGGGAGCATTTGGAGATGAAGAGAGAACCTTGGATTCATCCGCTTCATCATCACTCATGCTCATAAAGTTTTTCCGTAGACCAGACCTCGGTATGCGGTTAGCAGCTCGCGAGCGGCCCTCAAGACAGGCTAAAGCGTCCATGCGACCCTTTCGCTTCTGACGAGAAGTGATAGAGGAAGATCGTAGGGATGATGGTTTTCCTGACGAGGAGGGCGATAGCAGAGGAGTCGACAAATATGTGCCAGTCACTGATGGAGGCGGGCTGGATACATGGAATGATTTTGGCACACTATCAAGGGAAATGGGGGGTGCAGGTAATGTAGTGGAGCTTGGAATGGGCTTAGGAGAAGGGATATTCCTTAAAGATTCGCGAAACGATCGACGGAGCGCAGATGGTGAAGGCGAAGGTGAAAGAAGGGTAAGGGGAGGTCTTTCAATTCGTCTTTAGACATGACAAGTTAGTAAAGCAAGGAAGTGAACACTACAAGATATAAACTTACGACAAGTCGTGAGCTGAAGTCATATCAGAAGTACAAGTCCAGCTGGTAGACTTTGACATATTGGATGGTTTGCGCCTATGACAAGCAACGGACCGATTACAGTCTGCGAGGTCTAGGGATAGGAAAGAACGAAGTTCAACGGTATCCCTTTGACGTGTCTGCAAAGTGAAATAGAAGGCGGATGCATGATCATCATGATCTGCAGAATGTGGGATATGAAATTCGCCGGAAACTGGGACGACGGAAAGGGTACTGCTAGTGCTGTGTGGACGGGTGGCAGACGAGGAACCCGCCCGTCGCTCCGCAAGAAGACCCAAAGTGAAAAGAGGAGAATAGGATGAGTGCATCACGAATGAATAAGATAAGAAGAAGAAGAAAAGGTCAAACGCAACAAGTGAAGAAGAAGAAAACTCGAAACGATGCGCGTTCTTTTATAATTATGGCGTCGTCAACGAATCACGATTACCTTTCCGATGCGGAACTTCGCATAAATATAAGAATAAATACAAATGCGAATACAAATACAAATAATAAGCTAGGCAGGGTCGAACACAAGATCCGCCCACGCCGAAACAATAAATCCCGTATACGTCTCGTAAATTAATTAACTTCGCACAGCTATCGCAAATATCACACAACTTCAACACTGCGGATCTCTGCGCAATCAAGCCAGACCCAGGCCCAGGCCCAGGGCATCACACTAAGATAATCCGATGACGCCCATGCTAGACTTTCACTCGTCATCTGGTCTCCCGTCTTCACTTGACGTTTGGATGATCTCAAGGTCTAGGCTTTATGTCCAATTACTTTGATATCTATTTCAGCACGCAAAATAACTTTGCCGACTTCAGCTGGCATTCTGACAATTGCCATTCTGCCGTTCTGCCATCGAAACATATCTGCCTCCTACACTAATGTCCGCCTCGGTCACTTCCCGCTTTGCTTCTGATAGTGATCCGATGCCTTGGATGTCGAACTGACTTGCCAGACTTAGACCGTCGCTGGGATCAATTTATTGGAACTGTGTAGTATCACTCATCTTATTTAAAACGCATACCTGCAACTTGATCCCCCGAGATGAAGTTACAGACGTTCACTTTGCGACTACAGTGCTGCCTGAATTTAATCCCTCTTACAGTTGTTCGTCATGGAGATATGTTTCGAGGCTGCTCCAATAACTGAATTTGCAGTGACCTCCTATAATTATTACTATTTCAACTTATAGGTTCATCTCCGCAGGGTTTACTACTGCTGTGGTGTAGCGAAAAGCTTTCACCCTTCAACAATACGCATGACACCGCCTTCACAAAACTTGTCCTTTCACGGAACCAACGAGCCCGAGCAGCGCTCCTTCCTCAACCAAAATATCTCACGTGGCGGGCCGCGGAAATTCATGCTAAAACACGCACTCCTTCCGAGTCTTCTGCCGCACCTCGACATATCGCTTGCTCAGTACAGCCTTAGGTAGTTATTACAGCCGACCCGGCGTCTTCTTTAAACTTTGCCACGTCAACTAACCTTTTGAGTCGGAGTGGCTCGTATTGTGCGAGTCAGCGCGCGACATAATGTCCACGCTCGAGCCACGTGTCTTTGTGTTGAATATAACTTATCAAGTTACGCGGAAGTCTCCAACTGTTGTCCAGTGGACTGCCCCGTTATGACTTACATGGCAAGTCCCTCTTTTCTCTCGTTGGATTATGATAATGCATAGATTTTGCGATCTCAAAATCCAATGCTTGTCTTAAAGCGAAGTGATGACTAGCTACTGATATATATCGGGCTATTGAGCTGCTGTGGAGCTTTGAAAATATAGTCCTTATCTTTGATGCCAATAGCGACGGAAATTTGCTGAGGCTACCGCCGAAATCGCAAATCCATGGGCCTTCATACATATACTCTGGATCATGGACCAATCTTCTGCCATCCAAAGTACTATGTATTGGTCCGTGGTTACTCTGTGTCTCGATGATCACCACCTTAAATTGAGTCGTTGGCCAGGGTTGACTTATGATCCCTGATTTAAGCAGGTGCAGTGCGACCGCGATTGGCGCTTAAATTATCCGAGGGATCACAAACAGGGTTGGTGACAATGATGTCGTCATTGTTGGTCGTCGGCAACACTACCATGCGTCGTCGCACATCTTAGAGATCGCAACGTGGCCCGTCGTCACAATATTTCTTCAAGGAAATTTGAGATATGTAATCAACACATGATGGGCGGTCGCGGGCTTTAAGAACTCTACACGCACATATTCCTTCGGTAGGCTGCGGGTGAATTAGAACAGGGGCTGATGTGTGACGCAGCAGGAGTATGGTCGGGCGGGTGCTTAGTGATTCCAGTGTACGCGGACTTTGCTATACCATAGCAAAGACCCGCATCAAAGATGAACTGGAGGGCCTGCTCAGAGCTGTTGATGATGATGTATTGAAGAATCTAAGCCGGTGGAATCATGATTGGATCCAAAACGCATAGAGGTTAGGGAGGCTAATAAAGGAGAGGAACAGCACTGTCACTTTTTCAATGGCTGTTTCAGAACTCTGCAAATCTTGCCTAGATGCCACAGCAGTACGCAATTGCTAGTCCCACCATAATACCGGGTTTCTCGCAAGTGCCATTAGATTTAAAAAAAAACTGCTGTAATCACAGTTAAATTGCTACCGGATCGCGATAGAGCATGGGTAGCAGGGAAGGGGGAACTGTGAATTTTTTGCTTGATAAAAATTGTCATTACAGGGCTAAGGTCATTAATACCTATGCTTGATGAGTTGAAATCAGAAGAGGCAAGTACCAAAAGCCCCCCATGCACCAGTCTGAGTAATGGAGATTCGGGGTGCGTGCGTCTGTCGACCCGGAATGGCAGATAAAACCAACAGAAGTTAACCGGAGAAACAGTGAACGGGAACTTGCGAGTCGGTGAGGAATGCCAGGAGGAGTTGCCTTGGTTCGTTAATGGCAAGAGATTGCGAATGACGGGGGCGGGTGTGTGTTCAGCGGTACGTTGCTCTGCGTCTGCTGACGATGTTTCGATTTTCTGTTGCAACGATGAACAGAAAATGGACGAGGCACACAAATTGGGATCGTAAACGTGGTAGATTCAAAGTCTGCGAATGGTTCAGCCTACATAATCAATATGCCGTCAGAACCCACTCGATCACGTGGTATGACTGTGACCTTCTATCATAAAATTCACGTGGATCACTAAGTAAGCGGGCAACAAGTTCAAAGCCATCTCTACTCTCGGTTCAAGCCGTGTTGCAATTCTCAAACCGAGGTCCTCTGAGGGTTTACTTTGGCCATCTTCCCTTGGTTACACTTTAGCAAATAAAGACCACTGTGAGGAGATGCAATCCTGGCACTTTTGTCACGAAAAGTTACGGTTTGATCATATGATCAAGTATTGCAGTCCTGACTACCGAGACATCCGAGTCGGAAAATTCCGACACGTACATGTTCAGGGTGTAAAGGTCCCCTATCCTCATCGCACTTTCATCCCTTCACCACCACCGTCAAACAATCCTCACTCATAACATTCTTATATTTTGAATATGTCCAACAAACAGGTGCGCATCAAATATCCTAACTTATTTTGCTCTCTGACAGTCCGTTCAGTGCTATTCTACTGCTAGTCTACAGGCAGAACTTGAAGTCGTTCGTCAGAAGGTCTCGCTTCAGGAGAACGACCAATCGTGGAATCAAATCGAGCATGGAATTGTCCTGCTCACAGAATGTTGCAATAATGGTGGATGCACATTCATCACAGAGATGATCGCTGGCATACGCTCGCTTTCAAGACCCCTGAATCGCGCCATGAACTCGAAGCGTGCTAAGCTCTCGGGTTCTACTATCGAACTAGTCGCTGCTCTACTCGCGGGTTTAGGGCCCTCATTCGAATCTATCGCCTCCATCTTCTTCCTATCACTCCTCGGACTTTGTGGTCATGCAAACAAGATGCTCACCCGGCGTGCAAAGGCTTGCGTCTTCGCCGTCATCAGGAACACCCAATCACAATCCCTCCTTCCTTACCTCACAGAATCCCTCCATCACAAGTTGGCATCGGTGCGCATAGTAGCCGCAGAGGGTGTTCTCGCTCATCTGAACTGCTTCACCCCCTCTAATATCGAGAACGATACTCGTCGTGCTCGACTTATTGAGAATGTCGTGAAATTGACTTCTCGGGATGTCAGCACGGACGTAAGACAATTGGGAAAGAATATTTCAGAGGCACGCAAGGCCCAGTTAGCTGATTGCTCTGAGAGTCGTGTTTCAAATGTGTCCGCCTCACACGTACCATTCAATTCACTTGAATCGGTGACCTCCGTCACCAAGAAGGTAGCTGTGCGAGAAACGGCTCCTTCTCGAGTACTCTCTCGCGGTTACAAAACGACTGGAATAGCAAGGATAATCGTTCCCCTCGTTCAGAAGGTCGACTCTACCAAACCTTCTGAACTCCCTCGCGATATACGCGCAGTGAAGCCGATCGCTACGTCCAAACAAGCGACTTCTGCTCGCCAAGGCACTCTTCGTTCCCCTGCCGTACCAGGCCCATCTCAGCTATGTGTCGGAGCTATTGCGTCTCTACCAAATAATGGCAGCAATGAGACGGCGCGAGTGCCTCGGAATCTGAGGAATGGTCCCTCTCCATTTAAACCGATATCACGCACAAGATGTCTCATATCGACATCCGATCGTCAGAGCTTGATCCCTGTTCCTACCGTCAGACCATCTTCTCGAATGGAGCCATGGCCAGTCGCGAAAGCAGAGGATCCAGCGACGAGACGCGCGAGTTCTCAGACCGACCAGTCGCAATCACGAGTGTCCATCACGGACCTGCAGACGTCGTCGAAGGCTAGGAGGCTTGTTGCACCTCGGTGCAACCAGCGGACTGTGCGTCAGAAGAAGCCGATGCGCGGAGGGCATGCTGTGAGGGAGCCATTCGTGCCAGCTATTGCTCATGTCCCGCGACATGTGAACCGAACTCGTTCGAAGTGCGACACTAAGGCAGAAGACTCCACAACCCCCAAAGGAGATCCTCCAGTACGAGCCACCCGTCACGTCCGGAATCCCTACGTCAGCGTGGAACAATCTATCTCTACAACTCCCAAAGGAGAGCCACCGGTACGAGCCACAGCTCACGTGCAGCGGGGTGTGGTGAAAGATGTTACCTCCACAACGATAACGACACACCTCTCTTGGCCTGCCCACTGCGAAGACATATTTGCACCCTCCTCGCATGACGCGTACGTCCCACCGAGGCGTGTTTCCGAGCGTCTCAAAAGAGCTCCAAGGCTACTGGTATACCGTCCTCCTCAAGACTATCTTGCTACGCCTTCGCCTTCTCCGCGCGTTTGGCAATCCTACTCAACCACCCCAAAAACACCCCTCCGTTTATCTACCTTGAGCGGACAATACCTGAAACAATTTCTTTCTTCACCTCCGTTGCCGCCGTCACGTGTCCCTATCGACCAATGGTTAGCTTCTATTAGATTAAGGCTGGATGCATTGGCACTTTAATATTGTAGTTGAGCTCTTGAATTTGGACTTTTTTCTTCTTCTGGATATATCATATTGGCCAGCATGGTGCAGCGTCATCTAACTCTGGAGTTCTGAACACAATTGACGCGGGTTTTAAGCGCTATTGATTTGTGAAATGTCCGCACGAACGTCAGACCTGGTCCATGCAAGTTCGTGCGCTTTTGTCGAGTTTGCTCGGTCGGTGATGTCGAGTCTTGGGTTTCAGTTCTCTTCATTATCAGACGCGTACAGTTCAGAAGGTTTCTCGTCATAGAACGACTGCGGCCTGCGCGAGGGACGCAAAGTTGTGACTGATTTTCGCAGAGGAGCATGGTGGTCAACTTGGGTTCGTTCGGCGGTGGAAGGATAAGATAAGCGTGTTGGGTTGCTCGATAAAAGGTGAGTCATTCAGTTGTATCGATACTGCTTGTCCAGGTTATCTTGATGCAGACTTGTAATCAGTCGTAACGCAATCGTGGTCTCTATTGCATAGCAAGAAAAGAGCGTATGAAATGTATGAGGGAATAAACCAAGGTGGACTAGTATACTGCCAGAAACGACCATCTATTGCATGTCCTATCATATAAAGTTAGATGAATGAAACCAAAACAGGACATATGCACTGACTACCAGTGTAGAAAATGACACCATTTACTTGCCACCGGTAGTTCCGAGACCCATAGATGCCTTGAATGAGTCGTAGATCCACCATTGGAAACCTTGATTTAAAGGGTTGGTTAATGATTCAAACAGCTGCAATATTCACGTACCGGTGAGAGTACCAATCATCAATACACGCGTGCCGAGACCCTTGGTTGCGAGTGCAGCCAGGCCAGTTTCGGATGCGATGGTGGCAATGCTCTTGCCTTTGTTTGCGGGCTTACCCATGAGGGAGACGACGGAGTCAGCCGGATGGGAGACGATGGCGCAGACAACACCAGCAAGATAACCAGAAGCAAAAGTAACACCAAGTTGGGTGGTCTTTGCGTATGAGTCTTTGGGCTCAGTGAAAACACGGGTGTAGAAGACCTGGACGATCTTCTCAAAGAAGAAGAACTTGGCCATGGTATAAGGGATCTATTAAAAACTATTAGGAACATGCGATCAGAAAAAGAAGGGGGGACATCTAACCTGACGAGACCAGAGAGGAACAAGGGAGCCGAAGGGGTAGCGGGTCTCAATTTTTGTCTTGCTCATTTCTGAGAGGGCGGCACCGAAGGAAGTGGGGAAGGTACCAGTTGGGCTGGTTTGAATCTTGACCTTTGTCATCTCGAGGGGGCAGAGGGCGATGTCGGCGAAAACTTCTGCGGATGCAGAACCAGCGAGCCAGATGGCGGGCTTGTACTTGTTAGAAAGCTCCTCGCCGGCCAAGTTCATGTACTGGTCCTTGAACACTTCGTAGAGACCGTACTTGAACATGCCTTGTAACGAATAACCGACGAAGGTGGGACCGAAACCTTTCCAGATACCGGTCTGACCTTCCTCGCGGAGGAGGGTGGCAAGACCAGAAGTGAGACCCTTGTATTTTGCAGGGTTGACCTGATCAAAAAAGGCATGAGGTGCAACGAAGGTTATGGAGGGAATAGGCTGACCTGCATATTACATTTGGCTACATCAAGAGGGGTGATACCGGCGTGAGTGACACCACATGCAAGGACACCACCGAGCATGCACTTGGCATAGTATGAAGAGTCGTGAGGGACGGGGCCAAGATATCTTTTGAAGGAGAATATAAAAACCAACTCAGGACGAGACGAGCGAGCAGAGAATAAAATACCTTGCGTCCCACTTGCCTGATGGAGCGAGATGCGACATTGCTAATAGTTTATAAGACTCTAGGTAAAATGTCTAAGGAGGTCGTTGTCCCGGTTTCGAGGTCAAGGTAAGAGGAAGAGCTGTGGAGGACATCGGCTACTGTCAAATTTCTCAGTGTTTCCGCAAACAGCCGACCACGGCCGGCATTTAGGTGGAAAAGCTTAGTCACTCTCACTCATCTTCATGCGTTCAACTAAAACAGCGGTTCCGGCTGATACGGTACGTGGCCTAGTCTGCCGATGTCAACTTCTGGCCAGTAAAATATCATTTCAAGGTGATTATTCCCTCTCATACCGAGTCACTAATAAATATTAAATACTCACAGGTTTCTTCCCCTCACCACAATGCCCACCGTCGTATCAAAGCCTACCAAAACTAATGGAGGCCCTATTTGGACTCCCACTCAAGCAACAGACACCACCCTGAGAACCACTTTCTCCTTTGATACACTAGAGGAGACCCTTGATGCGTTCGCTCGGGGTGAAGCCGTTGTCGTCATGGATGACGAGCGCAGAGAAAACGAGGGCGATATCATCATTTCTGCCAGTCAATGCTCTGTCCAAGCCATGGCATGGATGATCAAGTACACGAGGTATGAGTTTCATGCACTCATTCATTCTCTCTTCATGTCCATTCTAGCGGTTATATCTGCATTTCTCTTCCAGAGGAGCGTCTTAACCACCTCGATATTCCCATGATGGTCCCCGAGAACCAGGAGCGTCACAAAACCGCCTACACAGTCACAGTAGATTATAAGCATGGTCTGTGTTGCTCTGGGTTTATGCCTGCCGTTCATTTAACACTCGTACCCCCCAGGCACCACAACCGGTATCTCCGCCCATGACCGATCCCTCACCGCGCGAAAGTTGGTCGATCCCACTTCCACTGCGTCTGATTTCAGTCGCCCAGGGCACATGGTCCCCTTGCGATCGCACAAAGGCGGCGTTCTAGAACGCAGGGGTCATACAGAAACTGGTGTCGATTTATGTGCCCTCACAAACCAACCCCTTGGAGGCGTATTGTGTGAGCTCGTGAACGACGACGCATTGGGCACTATGGCGCGCCGCGATGATTGCAGGGCGTTTGCTGATCGGTGGGGCCTAAAAATGATCAGCGTAGAGATGTTGGTGCAGTATAGAAGAGCGATGGAAAGCAGATATACTGCAACATCATGACACGGGGATACGCTGCGCATGCTGCATGCACGAAGTTGCGATAAACTATGCTTCTATAATTAAGAGCTAGAACATCGTATCGGTCGAGCATTAGACATGTAATGACTAGCAGGTCTAGATCTTGTACACAGAATCTGTACAATTGCATGTATGTACTGATACTACTAGCTCACTTTCTGAAGAGGACAGGAGGAGGTAAGTGTAGCAGTAGGACCGGCCGGACGAGACAGATATTGGACTTGACGGTGACAGGTCCTCTTTGTCACTTCTCCAGCGTAGCGGGCCAAGAACACCTTTATTGTGACTTGAGCTCAGATCGGGCACAGGAGACGATGGAGTCAAAACACTACAAGACAGTCGCAGTATGGTGAAGCTGCCCTTTTCCATGTATCCTCATTTTCATGCTTGCGTCACTGCTCATGCTCTCGAGTTCCGACGACCAAATGCCTGTGCAAGGACTATTGCCATGCTGCTGTAAATCGTCGCAGCAAGAACTATGCGAGTCCAAAGGGGAAAAGAATATGATCTCGGTAGAAGATATCGGTAGAGTCAATGATAAATAAACCTGGAAGTGCGAGACAATCGAGTAACAATGCACCTGCAGATGCTAGTCAAAAACACGGGGTGGGTTCTGTCGATGATACCAAGACCATACATAACATTGCATACGACAGAAGTAGAACGCGGATGGGCGTGCGTGAAATTTGAATGGTTTCGTGGAAGTGTTCAAGTGAGCAAAGACACGACTGCACATCACCCATAAAGACAAGATAAAGAGTAGCACACATGCGCGTCATGGTCTCATGGACTGGTACGACGAAGAGTGATGCTCGTTGCATCAACGATCCGCGGAGTGTTTGGGGAATTTGATGTATGAGAAGGAGGTAGAGGAATATTAATATTGGCACTGCAAAGGTGCAGGCATCGACGGGATGAAGCCCATGTATATCGGTGTCAATTTTAGTCCAGCCATACTCCGTCGGGCGCGTCCCGGTCAGATCTCAGACACGCGTCACGTGGGAAATAATCGAATTGCAGACAAATATGCTAAACGTCGGGATTCAGGGCATATGCCATCAAACAGCTCATCCACCTGCATGAATGTAACTACTTTGTGAGCCCTGACTAGTCCTGACTATTCTGTCCTGCTCGACTACAACTCGTGGGAGCTTATGCATCGTACCGCGATGCCATGGGTGTAACTCTTCCTTGTGATCCCACAGAGCGTACGCGCTATTAATTATATCTGACTCTGTGAGTAGGTCATTCCCACCTTCGCGTCGCCGTTTCATGTCCTTCACATCTGATTCAGTCATCTTATAATCCTCAACTTCTCCTTCAGCTCCTTTCCACATGTCCCTCTTTTGTGATGCGTCCCTTATTGGCCACTCGTTTGATTGTTCTACTCTCCATCTTCTCCGAGGTCTTCGGAGCACCTCAGAGGGGCTCATTATCTGTTGGACAGTCCATGCCTTTAACACGGAGGATGCAGCCCTCAAGGAATGCCTCAGAGTGGGCAGATTATGCTAAGAACCTGCGGGATACTACAATTGCCAAGTACTCTTCCCAACGTAATCTAAAGCGAGGAATGGGCGAGAATCTGTACGCTGAACCATCCGCTTTGGTTGCACTGAAGTTGACACTAACCCATGCAAAGAATAGTTAACCAGGGGTTAGACGCAAGGTCTGCCACATCCTCCACTTTTGTCCAGGCTTACCCATTGCTTTCAGCTTCTACGGATCCATGGCTGTCGGTACACCGCCTTACCCGTTCGATGTGATTTTGGACACTGGTTCCTCGTACGTTGTCAAGTCACCCAACGAACCTCGTTAACAGTTTCCTTAGAGATTTGTGGGTTGCTTCATCCACGTGCCAATCTACGTGCGCAGGCACGGGCAACTTTGACCCTACAAAATCCTCCACTTTCAAAAATCTGAACAAAAATTTTAATGTGACCTACGGAAGTGGTGAAGCAGCAGGCACCCTTGGGCAAGATGTCGTTCATATGGCCGGTTTCGCAATCACAGACCAAGAATTCGGTAACACAAACAATTTGATCGGTGTTCAAGTTGAATGTTCCAACACTGACGCATAACAGCGGTGGTGACATCCACATCGCCGAAATTCTTGGTAAACCCCGTCACTGGACTATTTGGCCTTGCATGGCAATCACTGGCATCATCTGGTGTTATGCCGTTTTGGCAAGCACTGGCAAGTAGTGGTCAATGGAGTCAACCTTTGATGGCTTTCCAGCTAACCCGGTAACAATCGCACTCGCCATGTTCGTTTGCTCCAGACGCACTTACATTAATGATTTAGTTTTATAAACGACAGCCGAGCTGGCGAATTGGAACCTGGAGGATCTCTGACGATGGGTGCGGGAGCAACCTATATCAATCTGGACGTGTCTCATTACTACCTTACCAGGATATCTGAACGAGAGTTTGTATACCGGGACGATCGACTACCGGGATATTCCCAATGGACAAGCCTCGTATTGGCTTCAACAGATCACTGGTGAGCTTCACTGCAATGCCCTGTGCTTTGTGCCTCAAACACCTTGTGTGGAAGCGATGACTGTGCAGGGGAAATCGATATCTTTGCCCACCGGCAGTGCGTCTTATGCCGCCATTGACACCGGTACGACACTCGTTGCAGGACCGCCAGCTGGCATAGCGGCCATTTATGCTCAGATCCCTGGATCCCAGCCTGGTACGGGCAATTGGAAGGGATTTTATAGTTACCGTAAGTGCGAACGTATTTCTCTGGATCAAGACGAGTAACGCTATATGAAAAGCTTGTGACACCACTGTGACGGTGAGCATCTCGTTCGGAGGACCCAGTTGGTCAGTCAGTCCCGGCGACTTCGAGTTCACATCAACCGGACCCACCTCGAATGAATGCTATGGTGCATTTTACTCCATACCTACATCTACTGGAACCCCTCCCTGGATCATAGGTGACACGTTCTTGGTACGTTCGCCAAGCGCATGCCAGTGCATGTTCCGTAACTGACATCATGAGAATAGAAAAACGTTTACTCAATTTTCCGATATAATCCCCCGTCCGTCGGATTCGCAGCATTGTCTGACGTTGCGATCGCAATGAATGGCAAAGCAGGAGGAATACCCTCCGCGACTCTCGGTGCTAACTCAGCAATGTTTACTGTAGAATCGAGTGACGCACTGTCGACGCGTTCCTTCAGCGCAGTCGCACTAGTCATTTCCGCTGCCTTGGCCACCTTGGTATCGCTTATAAACTTGTAGGATAGGCTAAATGGACGAACTTATTATGCACTAGCCCATCATGATGCAGTGTGCACAGCCTTCGCAGACCTTACCACTAGTAGCGAGCGTTTCAGCGCATTATTCATGTAGAGCTTTGAGACGCATTCTATGCTAGTCATCTGAGGTCTTTCTACGTACGGGACATAATCTGCGCGTCATGGCAGGGGATCTCATGTTATTTGATGATTGCTCATCCTTACTACATAGCCACGTTGCTACGCCCGTAGTTGGGTTCCGTTGTCAATTTCTAAGTACAAGGCACCATTTGGCTCCGACCTGTGCCGGCCTATTACATTAACTGCGGAGAGATGCGCAGCTTAGCGTGAGTTACTGCGGGGCACCTGCCACCATGGCTTATATTATACTATTTCCAAGCGTGGGTTACGTTTACTCCCTGAACGCGAACACTATACCCGTTTGCTGCTTACCACCTCACCGGCTTGTTGGATTGGCTTCTGGCTTGAATCTTGCCTGGTAATTCGACGATTCGAAGCTCAGGCTCCAGGATGATACCACTACTTTCTCTTGTATACCTCTTTGCGCTGTCGGAGGTGACATTCGGAGCACCAACAGAGGCTGCGACGGTTGCTGGACAATCCATACCCCTTCTAAGAAGAAACCCACCCCTACAAGATATCAATGGGTGGGGCGCTTTGGCAAAGATCCAGAGAGACAACTTGATTGCAAAGTACGGCGGTCGGGGGGCACAGAAGAGGAGTACGGGTTACAATTTGTATGTTTCAATGTTGGCACGTGCCACGATATGGAAAAACATGTTTCGCTGAATACAACTTCAGGATCGTCGACCAGCTGTATGATTCTAGGTAGGCCTTGGCATGTTTCTCAAATATGCATGGCCCGTTTATGGTGACATCCGTGCAGTTATTATGGTTCATTGGCAATTGGAACCCCCGCAATGTCCTTTGATGTCATATTAGACACGGGCTCTGCGTAAGTTTCAATATTTGTAGTCGACATATCAAACACTCATTAAATTAATTTGAATCCCAGTGATCTCTGGATTGCTGCTTCTTCTTGTGGATCCGCATGTGGGACGAGTGCTACATTCGATCCATCAACTTCATCATCATTCAAGAACCAATCAACGTCATTCGCAATCCAGTACGGCTCAGGCGATGCGGAAGGCTATATTGGAGAAGACGTAGTGCAAATGGCAGGATTCTCTGTCTCCAATCAAGGCTTTGGTTAGAATCTCCTACCGACTGACCTACCATACGTTTTCTTACGCGAACTACAGCTGTTGTGGATGCGGTATCGCAAGGTTTGTTGACAGCACCGGTGTCTGGCTTGCTTGGTTTGGCATGGGAAACTATAGCACAATCAAGTCAGACTCCGTTCTGGCAGACTTTGGCCTCCAGTAATGCTTGGGACTCTCCTTTATTTGCCATTCAGCTCTCACGGTAACGCTCTTTGCTAGTCTCTCGATGAACTGTGTCACCAACAAGCAATAGGTATACGAATGCTAGTAACCCCCAGTCACTGGAGCCTGGAGGCGTGATTACTATGGGTATGTGCCACTCTGCCGCATCACGAACCGTTCACTCAAATGTTACTCTCAGGTTACACAAACAGCAGTTTGTACACCGGTTCGATCGACTACATCGACATTCCTGGAACGCCTACGTATTGGTATCTGCCATTGGATTGTATGTCGCTCCTAATTCCACGTACTGAACAATTCGCTCATTCCTTTTGTATAGCATTGACAGTGCAAGGCTCCTCAATCACTATTGACTCGGGAACAACCGCTGCTATTGACACCGGCACAACCAACATTGGTGGCCCTTCCACCTCGATTGCAGCAATATACGCACAAATTCCTGGCTCGACTTTATTGACGGGCGAATGGGAGGGTTATTATAGCTTCCGTAAGCACATTCCGCGAACGTTGCGAGGCAATTAGCTCAGAGTGCAATTAGCATGCTCGACGACTGTAAATGTAGAATTATCGTTCGGTGGATCCACTTGGTCGATAAGTCCAGCAGATTTTGCCTACACTCAACTCACTTCAACGGAGTGCATTGGTGCATTCTTTGAGACAAACACTGGAGGCTCTGGTACACCAACTTGGATTATCGGTGATGCTTTCCTGGTACGTGACAACAATAAACCGCATCCCAATTCTGTCATACTGAGCTGTACTCCCATATTCCATCAGAAAAATGTCTATTCCGTGTTCCGCTACAATCCTCCTTCAGTTGGCTTTGCCAGCCTCTCGAGTATCGCAATTGCTGAAAACGGAGCTGGAGGTGCCGTCCCTTCTGCAACGATTGGTGCGGTGTCTACATCTGTCACCGGCTCGACGAGCGCTGCCTCACGTGGGCATACGCTCAGCATATCATTATCTGCTCTCTTGGCTTTCTCGGCGATACTCCTGCTTTGATGTGACATGCTATTTATGGTTTACCTTCATTGCCGAAGACATTTGCATAGGGACCAAAACTGCTCGCAAATTCCGATCACGCTCACTTTTACTTAAATAACGCAGCCATATCATCTGATGAAGGGCATATAGTTTGTTACTTTGGATTTGGACAATTCATTATGTATGAGTCACGACCGGTGAAGGAATTGTACCCTATGTTGCAATATCTTGGACATGTGTCACGGCACCCTAGTGTACATGTATATAAATGAAATACTTTAACCACTGGTTCAATATGGACGATCGTGTTAGGAAGGCAGCAGGATGCGGCTCCTGAGTCCTGACCGATAGACCGACCTCATGAAGTGTATAAATCGGTAATGGTCCGAGTTGAACGCTAGTGCTTGTGTGATACGAATACAAAGTTGTAAGTAGATAAGTACAAGAATGCCTAATTGCAACGATGAACAGATATCTTGGAATTGCATAGTATACGGTGCAGCGCATCAGTCGTGCCTTACATAATCAGTATGCCATTACCCAATGTAGGAACCGAGACATCCGAGTCGGAAAGTTCCGAGACTGGTTCAGCCTGTGTTAAAAGGTCCCCTATCCTCATCGCACTTTCATCCCTTCACCACCACCGTCAAACAACCTCACTTATAACATCCTTATATTGTGAATATGTCCAACAAACAGGTGCGCATCAAATATTCTAACTTATTTTACTCTCTGACAGTCCATTCAGTGCTATTCTACTGCTAGTCTACAGGCAGAACTTGAAGTCGTTCGTCAGAAGGTCTCGCTTCAGGAGACCGACCAATCGTGGAATCAAATCGAGCGTGGAATTGTCCTGCTCACCGAATGTTGCAATAATGGTGGATGCACATTGATCACACAGATGATTACCGGCATACGCTCGCTTTCAAGACCCCTGAATCGCGCCATGAACTCGAAGCGTGCTAAGCTCTCGTGTTCTACAATCGAACTAGTCACTGCTCTACTCGCGGGTTTAGGCCCCTCATTCGAATCTCTCGCCTCCATCTTCTTCCTATCACTCCTCGGACTTTGTGGTCATACAAACAAGATGCTCACCCGGCGTGCAAAGGCTTGCGTCTTCGCCGTCATCAGGGACACCCAATCACAATCCCTCCTTCCTTACCTCGCAGAATCCCTCCATCACAAGTTGTCATCCGTGCGCATAGTAGCCGCAGAGGGCGTTCTCGCTCATCTGAACTGCTTCAACCCCTCGAACGATAGTCGTCGTGCTCGTCTTCTTGAGAATGTCGTGAAATTGACTTCCCGGGATGTCAGCACGAACGTAAGACAACTGGGAAAGAAGATTTCAGAAGCACACAAGGCCCAGTTGGCTGATTTCTCTGATAGGTGTGTTTCAAATGTGTCCGCTCGTGGCGACATTGTCTCACACGTACCATTCAGTTCACTTGAATCGGTGACCTCCACCGAGAAGGTAGCTGTGCGAGGAACGGCTCCTTCTCGCGTACCCTCTCGCGGTCACGAAACGACTGGAATAACAAGGATAACCGTTCCACTCGTTCAGAAGGTCGACTCTATCAAACCTTCTGAACTCCCTCGCGATATATGTGCAGTGAAGCCGATCGCTACGTCCGGGCGGGTGACTTCTGCTCTCCAAGGCACTCTTTGTCCCCCTGCCGTACCAGGCCCATCTCAGCTATCTGTCGAAGTTATCATTCCTACTGCACCTCTACCAGAGAACGGCAGCACCGAGACGGCGCGAGTTCCTCGGAATCGGAGGAATGGTCCCCCTCCATTTAAACCGATATCACGCACAAGATGTCTCATATCGACATCCTATCCTCAGAACTTGATCCCTGTTGCTACCGTTAAACCATCTTCTCGAATGGAGCCATGGCCAGTCGTGAAAGCAGAGGATCAAGTGACGAAACGCACAAGTTCTGAGACCGACCAGTCGCGCCCACGATTGTCCATCACGGACCTGCAGGTTTCGCCGAAGGCTAAGAGACTTGCTGCACCTCGATGCAACCAGCAAGCTGTGCCTCAGAAGAAGCCAGTGCGTGGAGGGCATGCTGTGAGGGAGCCGTTCGTGCCAGCTATTGCTCACGTCCCGCGAAATGTGAGCCGAACTCCTTCGAAGTGCGACATCAAGATAGAAGACTCCACAACCCCCAAAGGAGATCCTCCAGTACGAGCCACTTGTCGTGTCCAGCATCCCTACGTTAGCGTAGAACAATCTACCTCTACAACTCCCAAAGGAGAGCCGCCGGTACGAGCGGCAGCTCACGTCCAGCGTGGTGTGGTGAAAGATGTTACTTCCACAACGAAAAGGACACGCATTTCTAGGCCTGCCCACTGCGAAGACATATTTGCGCCCTCATCGCATGACGCGTACATCCCGCCGATGCGAGTCTCGGAGCGTTTGAGGAAAGTGGAAAGGCTGCTGACATACCACCTTGCTCGAGATTGTCCCCCTACGCCCTCGCCGTGCATTCGGGATTCTCACTCTATCAATTCTTCACATCAAGCTTCGTTGCAGCCGTCACGTGTGCCTTTCGAGCAATGGTTAACTTCTTGGACATCAAGACTAGACGCATGCGTTAATATTTTAGTGGTGTAGTTAACTTTAATTTTTGAATTTTGGACTATTCACTTCATCTCAGTCACCTGAAGATTACAATAATATCATTTCGTTCAATCACTCACGGTGGCTCTGATTCAACCTAACCACAATATTTGAAATACACACGGAACACATCGTAGTCGTTGCACATGATGTTTCAGTTGCAAGGTATTTGACATCGAGGTATGACAAGTACAAGATGATGGGGAAATATGTAAACTGTACAGGTTTGCATTATCGAGTCCGTGATGTATCTTCAGTCATCAAAGTCGTCCATGCTGAGTCCCCCACCCAAATTCACGGTTTGCACGGCGTCAGCCTCATCCAAATCCACATCCATCCCATCACTCGCCTCTGTGGATGATACCTCTGTCTTATTGGCATCTCCTACATAGTCCTCCAAGAATCCCAAGCACGTCTGCATGCACCCTCTCCATCGCAGCGGAACCGTTCCACCCACATCAACACCAGCAATACGACGCTCCCACGTGAATCGCTCTGCAGTGTGCCTCACAAAGAATCGACCCTCATGGTCTGGGTTTGCGCACATGCCCATGCTCTGCGATGACCTCCGGCCACGCATTCGTGGTTCAGAAGGCACGCGAGGGGATTTGAAAACACCAGGCACGTTCTGTGCCAATATGTCATGCAGGTTCTGTGGCACGTCCCAAACGTCAGGGAGAGGGATCCCATAATATTCACTGAGCACAGTCCCAGGGCTGCGGCCTTGCAAAGGGCAAAGCAACTTTCGAAGACAGAGTTCGGTCAGCGGAGGCACAAGGGAAAGAAATGTCGTCAAGGGGGATACTGTGATCGTTCTTGATAGATTCGCCTCCGCATCCTTGCGCTGCGAGAATGTGCAAGTTGCCGACCGCCGCTGAGACAGAATGTCGCGAGAGGCGAAAGGGCCGCCCGAGAAAGAAGGCTCCTGCAGGAAAGGATTGGGATAGAGCATCAGTGCTGAAAGCGTCATATTTCGCATTTCGCAAGGTAGGTATGATAGGCGGTTCTGCGAGATATTCAGCTCCTTCAAGTTGATAAGACGACATATCTCTGGTGGAATATATGTCAACTGGTTTCCGCCTATGCATAAAACTCAGTAAGCACATAGCGATGGGGGGCGCGAAGCAACGTACGCAAACTCAAAACAGTTAGATTCTGCAAGGAGAACAGCTCAGGAGGAAGGAAGAGGATGCTGTTTCCGGAGAGGTAGAGTTGCAGCATATGTCGTTCCTTGCCCGAATCCATAATAGATTTTGTCCGCTCGAACGAACGTGCGCGGAACGAGAAATCTGGCTCTGTATTTACGCGTGACAGATTGCGCCCAGAGAACAAATTTTGCTCAGATAGTTCGGTTGTGTTGAAAAAATCTGCAAGATCAGCGATGTAAGCAGGGATGGTCTTCAAATGTTCATTGCTGTCATAACGCGAAGAAAGACGCGTGAGACGATTCAGGACCATCAGGCAGGGAAGTACGGCACCTCAGGTCTATGTGCCCGTTACCTGTGTCGAAAGGTTTCCGCACCGCGTCCTCCCATATTCGCTCCTCACGATCAAAGTAACGCGCCGTGCGGTGAGTTGGTGATTCTACCGAAAAGACACTTGATGTGACTCCATGTAGGTATTCCTCTTCTCCCAGCGAACGAGAGTAACCCGTGTTGCGGTACAACCCACTGTATGCTTGAACCACCGGGGGACTCGGAGGTGTGCTCGGGGGAGTAACTGCCTTTTTCTCGCGCTGTGGAGGACGTTTATTAGCTTTTGCTGACGCAGCAAAAGGATGAGCGAAATCTAGACGCGTCGGGGGTGGTGAATCTAGCATATATGGCTCATGCTGAGGACTGGAGAGCGGAGAAGAGTCTAGAGGTGCCAACGCTGGCGACGACGACGGGGATGGATCTCGAGATGAGGAACAGTCAGAATCCATATCATAGTCTGTCATTTTCTGGCAGGAGATGGAGATTAGTTGGTCGTGTGCGTTCGATGATTTTGTTGATTTGCTTCCACCTTTTTATAGGCACGCGTTCATCACACATATATGGACGTAAAAGCCTTGGACAGCAGCGTTTATTTACCACAATATGCACAAATGAATGTGACAAGCCACCGCCAGTTACTGAACAACGTGCTCATTAAACGGGTTAAACCCCCTCAGTTAAACTGGTCAAGGCCCTGAACTGCTAAAATGTATATTTTGTAGGATTTATCCATTACTATTCTCTTATGTTATGGACGCGCGGGACTTGGAGCAAATAAAAGCTTTTGGGATATCGCCTCGTGCCCTCGGTCCTGACGGAGAGTTGAAGGACGCATCAAACATTGTATGGTACCATGATGCAGACGACGACACGCCAGTTATTCTTCTTACCATAGTACCATTCTCTCTGACTCAGTCTCTCCTCCAGGCTCCAGCTAAGTATGCACTCTCTGTCTTGATGCAAGGTCATGATGCACGAGTCAGCACGACAGCTGGTATCAAGCGGTGGACAATCTACTCGCATCTCCAAACCATCTGCTCGTCTTCGAGCAGCTGACAATGCTTGCAACCCACCTTCATCTTCCAGTGTGCGCATGCGCAAGCGTCCATGATCAAGCGCTGAGGATGCAGAGGATGCACCAGTCAAAAAGGTCGCCATGCAAGTGCCATCAGCTCCCTCAGATGACATAGAAGAAGAGGTCCCTTCTGAGCCTGACGATGAAAACAACGATGCCGAGGAAGACTAAGGCGCTTGGGGATACAGACAATCAGGTATGTCTCTTTCACTCTAATCTATCAACGTGTCCTAATCTACATTTAAAAGGTCTGCCAAACATCCAGGAGAATTGACCGCACAGCTGATCTTCGGACAATCCCTGTGGAAGAGAAAGAGTACATCAATGTAGACACAGGGACCTCTGAGGATGGGTGGTGGTGCAATGTATGCAGGTATGTGGACGCAGCACTTCGTGCTCGTAGTAAACTAACTGGGCTTTACTCAGGGATGCGGGGTTGCCCGCCAACCAATCGTTCTTCAAAGGTAGAATGTCCTTGAAGTGTGTGGTGTTGTCCTGCAGTGGACAACACTGCACACTTCAAGGTCATTCGGGTATGTATATCTAATATTGCGAGAGATTCAAACTAACTAGTATACATTGATAGAAAGCCAATCCAGTACTACTAGTGGGTGGTACGCCTGTCCTTCCGGAATCTGGCTCGCTCTTCAATGAGCATGAGCAATTCCAGGTGGTGGGCAATTCTTTCGGTGGATGGACGGTCTGGACCTCACCTCCGAGTCCTTTATGTCTCAGGCACCATCTCCAGCTCCGCAGTAACCACCAATCTGGTGTCATTTCGCGATCATGTTGGAAATATTCGATCAGACGTACTCGTGTCTGACTCGTGTTATCCATGAGGTACTTACTTTATATACACACTCACTTACAGTAGGATAATTAAGTGTCGAGTTTGTAACCAGTATCATCTACTACGAGGAATCATCGAGCGCACGCAATTAAATTCCAACAGATCACATCATGACCCCCTTCCCTATGGCGGCACCTGCCATCATCCCGCAAACCGAACCTGTTTATGCTCAATGTAACCCAGAAGTCTTCTCAAACATCAAATTCACACTTCCGTACTTCAAAACCTATTTGCCTGCACTCCTCACTGCAATCCACGACGCTAGAATTTTGGCTAAGAATCATCTGACTGTTCACGGTCAATACATTAGCGATTTTGGCAAGGTATCCAAGAATCCGCTAGTCGAAATGGTCATATTGGCGCACAGTGCTGGTCGACCGGTGGAGAAGGGTAGGCATGAACACTAATAATATCTGCCTCTATTCGCTCACATCATAATAATAGGACTGCGCTGCAGTGAAACCTTGAGGACCATGGATTTGCCAGATATCAAAGTTTGTGGAGACCTGACTGCTATGGCATGTTTTAACTTTCTTCTAGTTGGATAGTCCTGATGCCGCTACTAACAGGTATCAGTGGTACAGTTGTTGTTTGAGCGGTCAATGAAGGACAACACGCGCGAGTTCGTTGAAAACTCGAAGAGAGCCCATATTGGGGGTTACAACATGCGCAGTATGACGGAAGAGGATGTCAGAAGCTTCATCTTCCAAAATACGAACACGACGACACACGATAGTGAAGTGACATTGATCGACTTCACTCGCGACACCAACAAGGTATTGTTTCTTCGTATTAAAATTGTTTGATTAAGTATGTGATTAATCTTAAGATAGGGCTCATGCACAACCATATGTGACCTTGTTGTGACTAGCTGTGACCCGATGTGACCTTCTTGGCAGAGTGGTTTGAGGGTGGAGATACTTCGGTAGTGCTCCCTGACTTGTCACACACAACCTCCGTTCCGCTGCTCATAACATTCATTTTTTTAATGACAGTTACAAATTTGAGATATTCAAAAATCCAGCCCCATAGAGTTATTCGAAATTCAAATCCGCAGAAAGCTATGGGATTTTTTCCCCTGAGAATTGAGATTTACGAGTGGCATTAACTTTATACTGGAAAATCACGCAAAGTCACTCTTTGGCATGTCACGTATAGCGGTGTGTGCATGAGCCCTATCTTAGGTGTTTCAGAGGCCATGTCGCAGAGTAATTATAGCAGTACTTGCAAATGGTTGTTGCAAAATGTTACTGGCCATGATCGATCACTGCTCAATTATTCCCCTGATCACTATACTGCCCTCCTGGAGGAAGTTATAGGCTAGTGTGTGCACGAGGAATCAGCGCACCAACAGAAACACTCAAGTGGCATGTGACTAAGTCCTTGGCCTTCATGTCCAGAAGCAGCCTGGCACGCTGTGGGGAATGCTCCATCGCTGGGCAGGTATACCCCTATTTTCCGACCATTTCCGGACCATTCCTGCATGTTGC
>CAKNEV010000062.1:0-108838 GCA_930272055.1 Rhizopogon roseolus
GTTTTAAAATATTCCGAAATAAGAGCACTGTGATTTATTCCTGTTTCATTCTAACATATATGCACTATATTTCGTACGTTGCAATACAATACCTGTTTATTATTTATTAGCAGGATCTCAACAAGTTATTTGCACTGGGACGTCAGAACCATATTACTCTTACGAAGCAATTACCTGTTTATGTTACTTCAGCAAAGGAAGACTCATGATGCCAGAAAATTCGTATACCAAGATTCATCCGACTAAAGTTAAATACCGGACATCATGATTGTCATTATTCAAGGAGGATAACCACGCAAATGTATATATGAATGATATAATACTTTGAACACGTTCCGCGATCTGTTTTAGTTTTTACACAACCTAAATTCATCTGACTAATGCCAACATACATTATGACGATAAACATTGGTCACAGGACATAACGGCATAATGCTATATAATGCTATATATACTGTAGTGCCATATTGTATCAAAATATACATATTGTGTGGATTATAATGTGTATATAAGGGTTTATCAGGAACGCTGACTTTCAGTGATGCCGAGAATGTCGACCAGATACGCGGTGTACATGTACACGTGTGGTGGACCAGCGTACTTCCAAGCTCTGATGTCAGTAGGTCCTGCGACACGACTTCATGTCTGTGTCCTTATTATCGTGCAGCAAGTTACAAATGAATTATCTGCCAGTAATTTAACTATCGCCAGTCCACCACATGACCAATTGCGTACAAGATCTTTTTTTCGACACTATCCAATAGGACCTGGCTCGCCGTATATGAATCATCTTTCTCATGCTCCCGCAATATTCATGTACGTGATCCCTTGCTTTCGCGGCCTCTTGTAAGCAGGACTCTACTTCGGGATTCATACATGCGTAAAATCCACTCGCGTTGATGGATGTACAATGAAACATTGATAATTAAAATCTAGCTATAGATAGATATGAATCTATGGAATTGGTATCATCATCTAGTTCCCGAACGACGAACAACTATGGCAGATATAGTACCTCATCGGTTCAATGCTAAAGTTTGCTCGTCTGTTGCTGATCATTCTCCGGCGCGAAGGGCCAGTCTGAGTAGCCGGCAGGGGTTAGGTCGCCGCGCATGTACCATGTCGCCTGGTCGCCCGGAGTAAGCGCAATGTCATTCAACAGGCGGAATGGAAGGTCGGGCTAGTAAACAAACGAGCACTCAGCCTCCACCAAGTGCAGTCCAACTGCACAAACTACTCACGTTTGGCATGAATAGCCTCCCGAATGCAACAAGTCCACCCTTGTTGTCTGCTGTCTCTATTGCGCTCTTCCGATCATGCCCGTTCGTGCTGATGAACGTGCTTCCCTCACGCCCTTCCCATATTTTACGGAGGAAATCGCTGTTGTGCTCGGAGGACTCGGGCTCTACGAGGTGGATGTATGCGAGTTTGTGCTTGCGGAGCCACTCGACGATATATGAGAACTGAGGCTTTGGATCTGCCATGCCCATACCTACGCCAAGAGTCGATCAAAAATTACATCACTGGTAAAAGGTATTCAACACACCTTGGAAAGTGCCCCATGGACTAAATCGGATGCTCGTTCTTTCTGCACCAACGGCCTCTACGATGGCATCTACAACCTCGAGCACGAATCTTGCGCGATTCTCGACACTTCCGCCATATTCGTCCGTGCGCTTGTTGGTGACATCTTGGATGAACTGGTCGGGCAGATAGCCATTCGCGCCGTGAACTTCAACGCCATCGAAGCCTGCTCGGATAGCGTTTCTTGCGGCGGCGGCGTAGGCGGCAATATACTCCTTGATTTCATCCTTGGTAAGGGCGTGCGGCACTTCTCCTTCTGGCCTTCCAGGGAGGGAAATGGGTGAAGCCGAAACATGCGGACTATTGTTCTCTTTGGCAAGAACGGCCGGGTATGCGGTGCGGCCAAGTGCCCAGAGCTGTAGGTAAATGAAAGAGCCCTTCTCGTGAACTGCATCTGTTATCTATAGTCCACGGCGCACATCAGATGCCATGCAGTCGATTCAAGAAATTACAACACGCACATTCTTCCACCCATCCACCTGCGCATCGGTGTATATTCCAGGGATATTTTCATATCCTCCAGCGTTCTGAGATATAAATGTGCCCTCAGTGATGAGAAGAGTGCCAGGGACGGAGCCCCTCTGAGAGTAGTATGCTGCTGCTTGTGGGCCTGGGACGTGATCTGCGTGTGCACGGTAACGGGTGAGTGGCGCAAGAACGACGCGGTGCTGCAAGTTCATGTTTCCTACCCGGATGGGGGTGAAGAGGGCGGAAGTTGAGGTATCTAAAGACATGCTGTGGTATAGTACTGCAAACTTGGTTCGATGAGTAGAGCTACAATATTGATAGCGACACTTATATAGGCGACTTCCTGCAGACAGAACGTGATGGGCTTTGTCAGGACATCAGAGATACGTCGCACCGCGCGTAAGATGTAGCAATAGGATTTCCAGGCCAATGCTGACTGATGCTGACCGAGCACAAGCAATGTCCGTGGTCCGTGGCGACGATTAGCAATATCGACACCAAACTGGGACAATTGTCCTGTCACTGAACATGCGCGTCTGTTCTTCTGAAAATGATGTTCATGATCAAGCATGATAAATGATCAACCTTATCAGCGCCGTCGGCTGACTCATCTGGGATTGTGCTGTGCCGAAAACCTTCGCTTTTGCGAGGTGGACCATCTCGGCGAACTTTTCCGAGCATTCTCATGCCTTGTGAGAGTGTGTTCTTTGTTGGCGAGTTTACTCATTGGGGGAATGAGAAAACGACCGGATGCAGGCAGGGTATTATAACTCAGCCATACACAGCAAACTAATAGACGTGAGCCAATAGACCTGCCTAGGCCCGAAGAACGTCGCTCTAATCGCGCAAACCTTAATTGTACTCCGGATTGAAAACATCGATTCTACATATGCCCCAGTTTGAGATTGGTCAAACAAACTATAGTCGAGGATAGAAGTTGATCCAGGGATATCTGACCACATTAATGATGAATCTTGCATTGTCGTCGACGTCACTTACATTTGTGGTGGTGACCGGAAAGAATCAACACTTACTGTCACTGTGCGCGCTTTATCAAGCAACCCTCAACTTCTCCCCAAGGCCGAGTTCGTGCTAGTGTCTGTTGAATTTCCCGCTAGTCTCGTACACGTTCTTCGAAGTACGACCAAATTCAGGTGTACAGGAACCCGTTAATAACGCGTAGTGTACAGAAAATGTAGTCTACACTACCAGATAGTTGTCCATGTTGAAAATGGAAGTATGAATTCGAGAGAAAAAAACACATTTACTGAGCTTATTAAAATAGTCTCCCGAAGTCATGTTTCAAGTATGACAAGTTCGGAGTTGAACGGTGCTCTCACCCAGCCATATTTCCAGCATGACAGGTGAGAGTACTTATCCGATATACTACCACATAGTCGTGGGTGTTGAAAATGGAATTATGATAATTCAAAACACCAAAAGCACATTTGCTAAGCTTATCAAAAAAAAGTCTCTCGAAGTCATGTTTCAAGCCTGACAAGCAGGGAGTCGAACGCCGCTCTCCCTTAGCCATGTTTCAAGCATGACGGGCGGGAGTTCTTATCCGATGCACTACCAGATAGTTGTGGACGTTGAAAATGGAAGCATGACAAAAAAAAACAAATTTACTGAGCTTGTCAAAAAAAAAAAAAAAAAAAGTCTCCCGAAAGCATGTTTCCAGCATGACAAGAGGGGAGTCGAACGCCTTTCTCCCTCAGCCATGTTTCAAGTACGACAGGCGGGAGTACTTATCCGATGTACTACTCCAGATAGGTACCTGTTGATGTTAAAAATGGACGCATGATAATTCGAAACAGAAAACAAATTTACTTGATATCCGAAAAAAAAAAAGTCATGTTTCAAGCATGACCAGCAGGGAGTCGAATGCCGCTCTCCCTTAGCCGTGTTTCAAGCACGACAGGCGGGGAGTACTTATCCGATGCACTACCAGATAGTTGTCGATGTTGAAAATGGAAGCATGATAATTCTAGACAAACAACAAATTTACTGAGCTTGTCAAAAAAAAAAAAAGTCTCCAGAAGGCATGTTTCCAGCATGACAGGAGGGGAGTCGAACACCCTCCTCCTTCAGCCATGTTTCAAGCATGACAGGCGGGAGTACTTATCCGATATACTACCAGCTAGTTGTCGATGTTGAAAATGGAAGTATGATAATTCTAGACAAACAACAAATTTACTGAGCTTGTCAAAAAAAGTCAACCGAAGGCATGTTTCCAGCATGACAAGAGGGGAGTCCAACACCGTTCTCCTTCAGCCATGTTTCAAGCATGATGGGCGGGAGTACTTATCCGATATACTACCAGCTAGTTGTCGATGTTGAAAATGGAAGTATGATAATTCACAAAAAAAGTCTCTAAGGCGGGGAGTCGAAACCCCGCCCTCCCGCAGCCATAGTCCGGTGCTCTGCCGCGTTTCGCGTTATTGTAGAGATAGAGAAACGTTGTTTAACGCGAATACAATCCGGAGAACCCATGTACCGCCGCTCCAACAATACATGCGTGAGTCAAAACTGATGCTCACTGATTCTCCGTATATGTTACAGTGATTTCAGAGCATTGACTTCATTCTCATCTGCCTCGACCTTTAAATTTTCGCTGGACTTAGGGCTTTACTCTAGTTACTACGAACCATTGCGTGGGCATATCCACGCGAGACGTGAACGGGACGCTGATGCATCAGAATACGGCGAGTTGCAGGGTGGGTGTGGCGTATGGGATACACTGTCCTGGACCGGAATGTATGCGAAATCGAAGCGGTGTCGTGACACAAGGGTTAGCGGAGCGCATTGAATTTATTAGTAGGTGTCGGGACACATGCTGATGCAATCCTTGGATCAGATTGACATATAGAGGCGTATACATAGTCGGTTTTTACTCACCATGATGCGAGAGGGTACGTGTCTTCTGTCCGGCATTGTGGCCTGCTTAGAATTATCGAATATAAGGAATTCGTTAATACTTGTTAGGTTTTACTACGGTATCGAGGAAAGTAGAAGTCAACCATAATAAAGAAAAAGTTTCCTTTTATTTGATTGTTTTGCTCATCTAGCATTGGACAACGGAAGATACGATTATTGTCAATCTATAGTCGTCACATCTGTTGTTGAACATTTTCCGGCGCAAATGGCCAGTTCGAGTAGCCCGCAGGGGTTACGTTGCCGCGCATGTACCATGTCGCCTGGTCGCCCGGAGTAAGTGCAATATCATTCAACAGGCGGAATGGAAGGTCGGGCTAGTAAACAAACGAGCACTCAGCCTCCACCAAGTGCAGTCCAACTGCACAGACTACTCACGTTTGGCATGAACAGCCTCCCGAACGCAATAAGTCCACTCTTGTTGTCTGCTGTCTCTATTGCGCTCTTCCGATCATGCCCGTTCGCGCTGATGAACGTGCTTCCCTCACGCCCTTCCCATATTTTACGGAGGAAATCGCTGTTGTGCTCGGAGGACTCTGGCTCTATGATGTGGATGTATGCGAGTTTGTGCTTGCGGAGCCGCTCGACGATGTAGGAGAACTGGGGCTTTGGATCTGCCATGCCCATACCTACGCAGGAGTCGGTCAAAAATTACATCACTGGTAAAAGTCATTCAACGCACCTTGGAAAGGGCTCCACGGACTAAGCCGTATGCCCATCCTTTCTGCACCGACGGCATCCACGACGGCATCTACAACCTCGAGCACGAATCTTGCGCGATTCTCGACACTCCCGCCATATTCGTCCGTGCGCTTGTTGGTGACATCTTGGATGAACTGGTCGAGCAGATAGCCATTCGCGCCGTGAACTTCAACGCCATCGAAGCCTGCTCGGATGGCGTTTCTTGCAGCAGTAACGTAGGCGGAAATGTACTCCTTAATTTCATCCTTGGTAAGGGCGCGCGGCACTTCTCCTTCTGGTCTTCCAGGGAGAGAAATGGGTGAAGCCGAAACATACGGACTATTGTTCTCTTTGGCAAGAACGTCCGGATGCGCGGCGCGGCCAAGTGCCCAGAGCTGCAGGTAAATGAAAGAACCCTTCTCGTGAACTGCATCTGTTATCTATAGTCCACGTCGCACATCAGATGACATGCAGCTGATTCAAGAAATTACAACATACATTCTTCCACCCATCCACCTGCGCGTCAGTGTAGATTCCAGGGACGTGATCATAACCACCAGCGTTCTGAGATATAAACGTGGCCTCGGTGATGAGAAGAGTGCCAGGGGATGAGCCCCTTTGAGAGTAATATGCTGCTGCTTGTGGGCCTGGGACGTGATCTGCGTGTGCGCGGAGACGGGTGAGCGGCGCAAGAACGACGCGGTGCTGCAAGTTCATGTTTCCTACCCGGATAGGGAAGAAAAGAGCGGAGGTTGGGGTATCTAAGGCCATGTGGAAACTAGATTCGATGCGTAGAATGGATGTGTGCCAACGACACGTCGATACACATCGTGCATGTATATATGTGACTTTCTCGCAGGGTTTCACAGATGAAAGTACCTCCCAGGGTTTACTCAGCAGTGTCAGCACTGTCGAGTCAGCAGGTACAAGAGACATCACACGTATGTGGAATGCATGTCTCCGCTAACTGAAGGTTAACATATGTCGACGACTAGTAACGTCAATGTCGGTGCATTTGAATCGAAAACGCACACTGACAGACTGTATGCTTGATGGTCGGCTCCCTTACCAGCAAGCGGCTTCAGTTCCTTCACTTGTCCTCGGTGCACAGACCCAAGGTATTACCAATTCAGCTGGTGATCATGAAACAGTGTGTTGAGAGAAACATGGTGGAAAGGGAGGAAAACGACGATGTCTCTGCCTGCGGAAATATGCGGGGAACTTCAACTTCAACTTGGCGAAGTAACGAAAATGTTGGACATCGTAACGGGTGGTGTACACAACTTATTCACAACCATCACTCTACTTAAGTTGAGATGCCAAAAGTTTCGTTGCCCCAGCTTCCTCTATCTGGGCTTTTTGCCATCGCAAAACCCTCGGGACCCACATCGATGTCTGTCATCAATGACATCAAGCAATTGATCGGTAACTCGCGTTTGTTCGTAGAAGCAGATAAATTGGATAAACGCGGTAAAGGTAAGATACCCACTAGGGGGAAGCGGGCACGAGAGATAGTAAAGATAGGACAGGGAGGGACTCTCGATCCTCTTGCTGACGGTGTTCTGGGTACAGTCGCTTGACGCTGTAGACCCTGATTTCATCTCATTCTTGTTCTGCAGTCGTAGGCGTCGGAAAAGGCACCAAACGTCTTAACGAGTTCTTGGATTGTGTGAAGGTACTTCGTCCCGGTATCAATTACTTTGTTACCACGATTCACCGAGATGATAGGAATACCGGACAACAGCACTTTTGGGATGCGAAACTGATACCTACGATAGTGAAGGTAGACGAGTTCGTGTTGCGCCCTGGAGACATGTCACCAAAGAAGCCGTGGAGTCTGTATTAGATAAATTCAGAGGGGAGATATACCAAGCACCCCCAATGTAAGCATATGCTTCCATTGCACCTTCCTGATTTCACATCATCTGCTTGCCAGTTTCTCCGCTCTCAAGATGGAAGGTAGACCATTGTACGAATATGCTCGGAAAGGCATTCCCCTGCCTCGCCCGATCGAGAAGAGAAAAGTCACTGTGCACTCTTTGGAAATTCTCGAATGGAAAGGGAGTAATCACGATTTTCGTTGGCCAGAACAGGAGTTCACTTCTGAGGAGAAGAAAGCTATGGAAAAGGCCTTGGAAGGAGTCGAAGAAAACCCAATCATCAAAGATGAATTAGAGTCTTCGGAGGGTAACGAGTCTCCGACGGCGTTTGTCCTCAGTATGAAGGTGTCTGGAGGGACATATGTACGCTCGATCGTACATGACCTTGGTCATGCTGTTGGGTCAGCTGCTCATGTCGTAACTCTAACTCGATCTCAACAAGGCCGTTTCGCACTTGAACCAGCTGCCGACTCTGAAGACGCGGGCTGCATCTCTTGGGACGTATTTTCTCGAGCTGCCCAATCTGAGGGCGATGCAGATGAAGATGGCTGGACACAATGGGAACGAGAGGTCATCAATCGCATGGAAATCGTTGAGGGCCCCAAGCTTCAAAAGATTGCTTGATATCAGAGTGCATTTTCCCGTTCACTACTTCTTATTGTCTCAACCAAATCCTCAATACACTCTGGATAAATTTATCTCTGCAGTTCTGCGGATGAACATGCAGCACACCGTTGGGCCGCCCAAAATAAGGCTTTCTGATGGCATTCTTCACGTATAAATTCCTCGTGATCTTCGTCATTTCGATTGAAACATGTGAACTGACGATCAACTTCCTTTTTACCTGCAGATGTATTCCTTGGCATTGTGCTTGGCAGTAGAATGCAAAGGGTCGCGTACGGCTATTTGTGCCATCACTCAAGCTTTTAGATTCACAGGTGGGGTCCAGGTGACTTCATTACTACCGGCGCGGTAAACTTCTGCAACCCAGGCGGATGCTTTTGTCTCGCTGAATCGTGTATTTTGTGAAAGACTTCCCTTTTCGACTGCACCCTTTACCAAATCTCCTATGGGATTCTCTCGTCAATAGATGTGATATGTACAGCATCTAAATTGATGCAGATCAGCTTTGGGTAGTGTGAATTCTCCAGAATCAAAATCATTTCCGCGCCGCTGAATGATCGAAAAAGTGTTTTGATTTAGGTTTCAGTGTCCGGTCTCGGGCCGCCCATCCCGGCTGTCACCTGGTTATCCCTATCCCTTTCAAAGTCCTCCTCATCGGCTGTATGAATTCTTTACAACAAGGGGCCTAACACCCAGAAGCCGCCAAGGCCGTTTTTCTGTTTGGCAAGCTGAAATTTGTAAACGACGGCCCGCAGGGAGGAGCAGCGTCCCGCTCGGGGCCGTACAACCCGGGATCGCCGCCTGTCCTTATATACCCCTCGCGATCCGAGTCCTTCGTGTCTCCGCCACAAACCCCTCTTCATCATGACTCTGAGTAGTGATCCCCATACATCCACGATACGCCCTTTGAGACCTGGCATTTACGCGCCCATTCCATCCTTCTTCCTTCCCGAGTCCGAAGATCTCGGTCAGTAGCCCCTCATTATCCAAATAGTAACTCGGAGTCGCGAAGAGCAATACTGATCAGTTGGCCAGATATTCCATCTTTTGAGAACCATGTTGTCCGTGTCGCGACTGCCGGAGTTGGGCCGTTGTTAGCCGGGTCGATGGGTGAAGCTATCCATCTATCACATCAAGAGCGGGTGACGTTGATCAAGACTGCACGGAAGGCACTTGATGGTGCTGGATTAGTGAACGTGCCAATCATATCTGGCATCGGCGCCGGCAGCACTCGCGAGGTGATAGAACTAGCAAACGAAGCTGCTGGTGCTGGTGCAGACTATACTATTGCTATCGCCAGCGGTTACTTCGCGGGTGTACTTTCTGGGAACAAGAAAGCATTGAAAGCCTTCTGGCAAGAAGTTAGTTCTAAGAGCCCTATACCCGTCATGATCTACAATTGTTCGTGTCTTCTGTCGCCTGTTTTGACAGCAGATATCTGACAGTCCTTTTAGACCCTGGTGCTAGCGGAGGCATTAATGTAGACTCGGACCTCATCACTGAGCTTGCTATCGATTGTCCAAACATCTGCGGCGTCAAACTCACGTGAGTTCCTCGTCAATACATGCAAAGGGTACACTTATCGTGTTAATTAGCTGTGGGGACGTCGGGAAACTTACCCGCATCGCAGCTACAGTCTCCGATTCGACATTCTCATCACTTCATCCTCGGAAAAATGAAAACGCACCTTTTCTTGTCCTCGGCGGATTCACCGACTTCATTCTTCCATCCGCATATTCCAATGGGCATGGTGCTATTACTGGTCTTGCAAACGTTGCTCCTGTGGGTCCCCGGTTGCCCGCGAAATCTGTCTTTACTAATTCGCATTTGTGTGAAGTATGCTATCGTGAAACTATTCGAGTTATCCGAGGCCTCCAAGGCTGATCCATCCATCCTTCACGAGGCGCAGCGGCTGCAGGGCATCATTGGACGTGCAGATGCTACAATTGCTAAGGCCTCGATTTCAGGAACAAAATACCTACTTCAGAGACTATATGGCTATGGTGGCCACCCGCGAAGACCCCTCCCGCCTATTGAGCCTACGGCAGCTGAGGCCTTGTGGGAACACTCGCATACGCAAGACCTCGTGCATCTTGAGCGTGAGTTGAGTGGAATAGCGCGCTAGAGGCGAGTTGCTGCTGTACATTGGGTGGAGGCTACTGGATTATGCGCTGAGAGGTTTTATCGTTCATGCAGAGCATCCATACATTTGATGATGATGTCTATGATGAGTTACTGATATCGTGTTGTCTTAATTAGCACCAAGCATGTGATCTCCAGGGAGCTTGGAGGGAAGGCAACGGCCCGCGAAAGGCACAGCAGCCCACAATCTCTGGCAGTATGTCTTTTTTCAGGTAGTTCGTTGTCCGAGTGATAGGGCGTCGGCAAGAGACGGAGCACAAATATTGTTGTCTGACGTGGTCGATCAGTAGTTCTGCTGTGAGAATCAGAGGCTGTCTCGTGCCATGAAGCAGGGGCTGATAAATTCAACTTCATTCACGGGTGCGGGTACCTGGGCTGATAACAAGCAAGAAAAGGCGTACGCTGTGGCGACCTTGTTCTCATTATCTACGAAGCATTGATGAGGATGAACCCGTGTCGTCGAGCTTCCTGTGAGTGACTTTAAGGTGAAATTGACAAAAGACGACTGTAGACGTGGCTTTCAACTTCTCCTATAAAAGCATGTAAGGATGCCAGGATGTCATTAATTGTGGGGAAATCCGGCGGCCCTTAGGTTCCGATGATGATCTCTATTTACCTCCGTTGTAATGAACTATGTATTTAGCTCGTGTTTTTATGTAAGATATACGTCCCAGTGCCCACTTCTCCAGGACAGAGCACTTCAACCACGACCATGACCATGCTGACTTTCAGGCCGCCAGCAGCGAGGCTGGGCTGTCGGCCATTAAATCTTTACACTTCAAGGCACCGCAGCCTCCGATCACTCACTTCAGGTCAGTGCTACTTCATACGTTCAGATTCGAATTGCCATGCCATATATACACCTACAGTGCTTCGCTCATTTTACTCGTCATCGCACAACGCGAACGAGCCCAAAGCTGCTCCGGAGGCACCCAAGGTTTCTGGTATGTGCTTGTCCTTTATCTCGAACATCTAATGTTCACACGTCAAACCATCAGGCATTCCTTATGCTTCTCTAACGGTTGGAGCACCCCGAGAGATTTTTCAAAACGAACGTCGAGTATCTCTTACCCCTCAAAATGTCACCCTCCTCAAGAAGAAGGGCTTCGCCAGCGTTCTGGTCGAGAAACACGCGGGTGCAGAAGCTCAGTTCCTGGATGAAGAATACGTCGCAGCCGGGGCTACTATCGTATCTCGAGACGAGCTCTTCGGTAGAACGGATATTATGCTCAAAGTTCGACCGCCATCCATCGATAAAGAAGCCAAAGACTTAAAGGAGGGAAGCACGGTCATTTCGTTCCTATACCCCGCACAGAACAAGGCCGTGGTAGATGCGCTGGCTTCACGTAAAGTTAATGCGTTCGCTATGGATATGGTTCCTCGTATTTCTCGTGCTCAGACATTCGATGCTCTGAGGTCAGCCTCATCATGAATGGACACGAAAACACAAGCGTTAACCGATATTCACAGCTCGATGGCCAATATTGCTGGTTACAAGGCTGTCTTAGAGGCTTCTAATCACTTTGGAAGATATCTTACTGGTCAGGTTACTGCAGCTGGGTGAGTTTCGATCGTTCGTATGAATTTCCGCATCCGACTAGAATTTTTCGTTTTTTTAGGAAGGTATGTCATACACACGCGTGTCTCGCTCTTTCTCATACAACCTTAGATTCCACCTGGTAAAGTTCTTGTCATCGGTGCAGGTGTTGCTGGATTGAGTGCCATCGCTACTGTGAGAAAAATTTGAAATATCTTCTCGTGTCTTGCTGATGATGCCATCACAGGCCCGTAGACTTGGTGCTATTGTTCGCGGTTTCGATACTCGGTCTGCAGCTCGTGAACAAGTGCAGTCACTCGGTGCTGAATTCTTGGAAGTCTCGATTGAGGAAGAAGGTGGAGGCGCTGGTGGTTATGCGAAGGAAATGTCTAAGGAGTTCATTGAGGCCGAGATGGCGCTATTCATGGAACAGTGCAAGGACGTTGACATTGTCATCACCACAGTATGCGTAATGTAATTTCCTTCGGTTCTTCTACTAAACTGTGTTTATAGGCTCTCATTCCCGGTAAAACAGCACCCAAACTCATTCGCAACGACGTGAGTATTCACAGATGGATCGGATGGCATCTCTGACCGTTCGCCCTAGATGGTTGCAGCTATGAAGCAGGGCTCAGTTATCGTGGATGTAAGCCACCTTCGGCAAATAATCCAAATTTCAATGTTGATAGGTTCTCCATTCGCTTAGATGGCTGCCGAAGCTGGTGGTAACTGCGAAGCTACTGTTCCTGGCCAACTCGTGGTAAAGAACGGCGTAACGATCATAGGTGGGCGCTATTTACTTTGCGTGGTTGAGGCAAATTCTCAAGGAAACAAGGTTATACGGACCTTCCATCGCGACTTCCAACGCAGTCGTCTACTTTGTACTCGAACAACATCACCAAGATGTTGTTATCCATGGGAGAGAATAACGCTTTCAATGTCGATCTTGCTGATGAAGTTGTTCGTGGTTCTATTGTTGTCCACCAAGGTGCCATTCTCCCCCCAGTGCCACGACCTGCTCCTCCGGCCACGCCTCCCGCTCCCAAGGTTCAGGAGAAGAAAGAGACCCTCGCCATCACTCCTTGGCAGAAGGCTTCTCGTGAGGTAGCTACTGTCACGGCTGGAATGGGCTCTGTTGTAGCTCTTGGCAAGTTGACTGGTGCCGCATTCATGAGTAACTTCTTCACGTTCGGCCTTGCGGGTATCGTTGGATACAGAGTCGTCTGGGGCGTCGCTCCCGCTTTGCACTCCCCCCTGATGTCCGTCACCAATGCCATCTCTGGTACGTTCGCTTTCTTTGGAAAGAAGTTGAGCTGAGTGTATCCTAGGCATGGTTGGTGTTGGTGGTTTGTTCGTCATGGGAGGAGGATACCTTCCGGAAACCATTCCTCAGCTATTGGGCGCACTCTCTGTGCTTCTTGCTAGTGTCAATGTTGCCGGTGGCTTTGTAATAACGAAGCGGATGCTTGACATGTTCAAGAGTGGGTCGAGCCCTTTCCGTCTGCTGCTATCGCAGCTTAATATTGTTCAATAGGACCAACGGATCCTCCTGAATACTCTTGGTTGTATGGTGTGCCAGCCGTCGTGTTTACTGGTGGTTTCTTGGCTGCAGCAAGTACCGGCATGGCGGGTCTCGTACAGGCGGGCTACCTGACGAGCAGCATGCTTTGCATTGGTGAGCAGATATTATTTTTGTCTCCAGCTAAACCTTATATCCTACAGCTTCTCTGTCTGGGTTGGCATCCCAGGCAACTGCACGACAAGGGAATGCATTGGGTATACTCGGTGTCGGATCAGGCATCCTTTCCTCACTTTTGGCGGTCGGTTTCCCTCCTGCCCTGCTTGCCCAGTTCGTTGGTGTTGCAACTGTCGGAGGCACAATCGGTGCCATCGTTGGTCGCCGTATCACAGCGACCGAGCTTCCGCAGATGGTCGCCGCTCTGCACTCCGTTGTTGGTCTCGCTGCAGTCCTCACCTCCATTGGCAGTGTCCTCGCCGACCCATCTCATATCTCGATGTTGCATCAGGTCACTGCCTATCTCGGAGTTGTCATTGGTGGTGTCACCTTCACAGGATCCATTGTTGCATTCTTGAAACTCGCTGGAAAGATGGGCTCGAGGCCATTGATGTTGCCCGGACGACACCTCATTAACTCGAGTTTACTCGGAGCAAATGCGTTGACAATGGCTGCTTTTGTCACGGCGGCACCGACAGTACCTTTGGTTGCCGCGGGGTATCTAGGAATCAGCACTCTTCTCAGTTTCATCAAGGGTTTTACAACGACAGCTGCTATTGGTGGCGCTGACATGCGTATGTGCTACTCCAGACATTTTTTGTACATTTCTAATCTGCTGCTTGCAGCTGTCGTCATCACTGTATTGAATGCCTATTCAGGATTCGCGCTTGTTGCAGAAGGTCAGCATCAGAGTCGAGCTAATGGAGGTGTCTGACCTTCGGATAGGCTTTATGTTGGACAATCCCCTCCTTACAACGGTGGGTTCGCTGATCGGCGTCAGCGGTTCAATCCTATCATACATAATGGTACGTGCAATATGTCCTCCTGGCTTTTGAGTGGCTCAACCCATGGTTCGTAGTGTGTGGCGATGAACAGATCACTGACAAATGTTCTGTTCGGTGGCATCGGCACTGTTGCACCCAGCGAAGCTACTACAATTGAGGGCACTGTCACGAAGACGAATATCGAGGATACGGTTGAAGCTCTTGCCAATGCTGAGAATGTTATCTTGGTGAGCCTTGATGGGTCTATTTGACATTGTCCTCTCTAAAGGATATTCCAGGTTGTCGGATACGGAATGGCTGTTGCCAAGGCCCAATACCCAATAGCAGAAATCTGCGCCATGCTGAAAGCAAAGGGCATCAACGTGCGCTTCGCCATTCATCCCGTAGCTGGTCGCATGCCCGGTCAGTGCAACGTCCTGCTGGCTGAGGCCTCTGTGCCATACGATATCGTTTTGGAGATGGACGAGATCAACGATGACTTCAACGAGACCGATGTGACGCTTGTCATCGGTGCCAATGATACGGTGAATCCGATCTCCCTCGAGCCTGGTTCACCCATCGCTGGCATGCCTGTTTTGCACGCGTGGAAGAGCAAACAGGTTATTGTGATGAAAAGAGGGATGTCCAGCGGTTATGGTGCGTGATGAACTTTGCATGGTCAGGCGGTTGGCTTACGCATCTGCAGCTGACGTCCCAAACCCCATGTTTTATATGCCAAACACCAAGATGCTGTTTGGTGATGCTAAAGATACCTGTGACGGTACGTACAACAATATCACGACTTTCTTTCTCTCTGATCACGTCCCCGTGCAGCTCTCAAGAGAGGCTTGGAGCAGAGACTATGAAGTCGCGCATTCCATAGATCAACTGCTAGCCCAGGGCCTGTTCATACTTGTATTCCACTCCTTTGTGTCGCTTTCGACGTCTCAATGTACAGCCATCACACGAGAAATCTTTCCACGGCGTGTTGATCGTAGTGTATATCGCAGTGTATGTCGTAGACTGACTATCCTATCATCTCGCAATCAAATTAGAACGACGGGATGGGAACACGGAATAGGGGATGTAACGTAAAACTTAAGCGTCCGGAGGAGTTATGTCCTAAAACTAGCAAGAACGACCGTCCTTATCGGCGTAAATAAGTCAAGACGAAGAGTTCCGAGTACTACCTCTGAACGCCAACAGCGCCAAAAGAGTCCAGCTCGAAGTAATGTCCCATTTGCACCGCAGTTCCGTACGCTCAGTTCTTGCCCACGTATACTAGCCTTGACGGGCTAGGGTTCCGCCCTGGCTGATTGTATAGCCACGTCGCGATAAGGACGATGACAGAGCCAAGGATAAACGTAAACGTAATCTGGAAATCAAAAAGCGCCACGGATGCCAGGAACGAGATCACGATGCTCAAACTCGTCGCAAAGCCCTTCAGGATGTTATCAGAGTATTTGATGACCATAGCAGTGACCAGGCCACCAAACACCTGAATGGCAACCGTGGCCCACGCCCAGGCGCCAAAGTTCCGAAACAACGAACTTATGAGTCCTGTTTCGGTTGGGCGCGAGAGTACGATAGGAACTAGGGCAGGGAGGAGGGAAAATGCGGAGAGCTGAACGTTGCGAATCCAGAGGTCTGTCTGAGAGTTTTTGAGGACCATTTCGAAATAGACACCTGCGAGGCCGGATGTAAAACACGCGGCGGAGACTGCGAGGAATCCCTTGAGGGCGTTCATCGAGGTACCTCGGAACAACAACGAGGATGCAATCTTGCTTGTGTCGCTCGCACCGGTCTGTATTTGCACAACGCCAACTCCAATAGCAAGGAATAGCAAAGCTAGCCATTGGCTGGCGCTTAGTTGCTTTCGCAGGAGTAGCACTGAAAACGCCGCCGTGGAAAGAATTTTCATTTGATAGCTGACTTGGAAAGTTGCTGCTTCTAGATTGGTTGCAGCAACGTACTGCAGATTATTCTGGATGACTGAAAAAGCACACGAGGGACATTTGAGTGAGAGGGAATTATACGAGCCGGCGCAGAGTACATACCATATAGGATCGCGGGTATTGACAGCTTCCAGCAGTCTGGTGAGAAGACTTCTCTGCCTAAGCGGCGGATGCGTAGAAAAACCTTTGCAGGATGCCAAGAGCGGCTAGCAATAAGCGGCAGCTGCGGTGTGTCCGAGGTGTAAGGCGTTGAGCGGTTTATACGGGCGAACGCGATAACAAGCGATATAGACCCTTTGAGAAGTTCGTTGAGAAGAACGGCGGTCGGTGCAGAATAGGACTGAGAGGGAGGAATGGACACGCGAGAATAGTGCATTATTATCGTTAGAAGAGAATTTTGGACCGCCAATGTCACGAGTCTGTAGACATAAATGCGTCAATGAGGTTGTCTGGAAGCCAAAAACATGAAGCGCGGGGATATTTGGCAGGAACATGTCAGGCAGAAACCGCCTGGACGCTACAGCACGCATGACTGGGTAGAAAGACGCGACACTCACGAAATATACTTCAACGGAATGCCACGAAAGGAGGGAACAGGAGGAATGTCTGCTGGCAATAGTCCGAGCTCTTCAAACTCGACGTGATCGTGGTCATCCTTGACATTGAAAGTATGATGTTCATGGTAGACAGGGATGGCGAGCTGGGACATGAGAGTCTAGAGATATGATAGGGTATAAGGGAAAGGACGCAAAGGGGGTATCCAGAGAAGTAAAGATCTAGAATAACCAGTGAATGTGCCCAGCAACAGCTCCAAATTTCAGCTAGTATATGATCGTCGTCCGCAGTTGCCAGAATTGTGTTTTTTTGGTTGGCGGGCTGTTGCAGGTGTGCTTGTCCGCAGCAGGAAAAGAAATGTGCTCCAACCCTCTCACGAATCCCAACATATAACAACTCCCGGCTCTATCACATGTTGCCACGGAAGCGCTGCCATATCAAACTAACAGTTCCTGTGTCTCGATGAAACGAATACCGGTGACAGCGACAGGAGGCTCATGAGTACCCGGCGGCGCTCAGCGCTCATGTAGTATTTGGTCAAGGCCTGCAGGAGTCGCGCCTGAGGGTTAAAAATACAAAGCTATAGTAAGGTGACAATACATCGCCACAGGATAGATTATGCGCGATTTCATCTGCATGCAAATCAAGTTCCGCGACTTTTCCTATCTCCGTTATACAATCCATAGATACTGTACGTCGGACTGTGGTAGTCGCTATACGCTTCTGGGTTTGCATGAGCAAGTCCCATCTGCGCAAGTGACGGCAGTGATGGGGGAGATGGAACGCGAGGTGGTTTGTCTTCCACTCTCTTCTTCATACTTGTCTTTCGTTGGACCGACGCCGTGGGACTCAACCCTGCCTGCGAATGAGATTCCCGCGTCTCCACGGCTGCCTTGGACGGAGGTATATTCACCAGTGATGCGGGTGCCTTTGACGCCGCGAAGTTCACCATCATTACGCTTCCGAACGTCGCAGAGTCGGTCGACACGTTGTCTCCATTCAAAATGGATTTTGAAACTAGCTTCTTCTGGCTTCGCATCCCTGTGAAGGTGGCCTTCTTTGCTTCACCGATTGTGCTCGTGGAGTCCTCTGAGTATAACGTTGGGTGCGGATGTGGCGGGATAGAAGAACTAAGCCCAACAGCAGATGTTAGCGTCTGCTTCTCACAGCTTCGATGACAGTCAACACTTTGCGAACTATGGGTGGTATCAGGTTGAAGGCCGTCGTGCTGTTTTCGGTCTTCCGGCTTTGCGGAACGAGGATACGAACCAGGCTTGTAGTATGTTGATTTAATGCGCACACGGCCACCGTTCGGCGGCCTTCCCCCAGGTCCAGCCAACGCCGGAGTGATCATGTCCATTCCATTATAAGCAAGATCGTCGTGTTGTTCCAGCGAGAAATCCTTGGCGATCATGTTATTGCTTCCGGCGCAGTACTTTGCGTGTTTCATAGGTTGTTCATCGCCTCTCAAAGGTGCTGTACCGTCGATGGCTACACCCACATTCACCGCAGGCAGTGTATCTAGGTGATAAGATGTGGAGACTGTGGATAGCCGAGAGACCACATATGTCGCAACTTGGGCGGGCTGTGGAGACGCCTGGGTCCTCTGCCCGAAGTTGCCGGTGAAAGGGTACTTGTCTTGCCCAACGAAAGGGGTTCTTTTGTTGGCAAGCCAATTATCTTGGCCGCCTGATCCTTTCGCAGGTTCACCTGGGGTCGACTTCGTCAATGTAACAATGGGCGCTGGTTTTTGGAGACCGGAGTGATATTGGGTCCATGTCCAGAGCACAGTATTTCGTGGGCCCCTCATCGAGGGCGAGAATCGCTCCTTGCCTCCAAAAATCGGCGACTCGGATCCTTGGCTTTCATACTGGCCCGTAAAGGCAGCGTCCTGGAAGATGGGGAGAGAGGGTGTTGGGCACTTGCGGCGGCGTGGACGTCTCGAAATCCTTATCGCAATGAATATACTGAGCAACACGACACCCGCTAGAACGGAGAGTGAAATTGCTGCAGTTTTTGAAATGTGATGCAAAGGCACAGGGCTTTGTACTTGGGCCAGAGGGGTTGAGCTTGCGGTAGAAAGAGCGGCAGTGGTTATTCCGACATCTTCAGCAGTTGAAGGGGCAGCGGAAAGCAATGGGGGCAATGGGATGAAAGATGAAACAGGAGTCGTGCTGGTGAACTTGAGAGATGTGGCGTGATACTCCTGGAACTTATCAGTTCCTGTAGGAGGTACTGTGATTGACAACGGCGTAAAATATGATCTTGTATCACCACTTGGACCGGTGTCCGGGACGGGGTCCGGCACGTTCGTTATCTCGTGAGAATCGTAGACTGTCATGCGGAGGGGCCTTATGTGTGTCGCCTTTGTTTTACTTTTCGCAATGGCGTCCACTTTGTTCGAGGTGGTGGTCACATTGTTTGCGCGAATGGCAGGCTTCAACTTGAAGGCATCAGAATCATCAACAGGGGAAGCTTCTGAGGAAAAAATTAAGGAGAGACGCTTGTGCAACATTTGGTATGGGGTTAAATTTTGCGGCCAGCGCAGAGTGAAAAGGAGCGATATAAGAAAAGCCAACACAAGACCTTTGAAGTTGACGCGTCGAGGCCGAGAGCACGTGTACTGATTTCTTAGGTAAGCCATAAGGAAAACAAAATAGATGCCAACAGTCTGATAAGGCAAATTGTGGCAACTATGCCGCGTCCGAAACGCTAATAGTTCTATTCAATGGACCCTGAGTGGACTATTAGACTACAGCTTCCACTGGAGTCCAGACCAGCGGCCGCGAATTTTTACACCCTTGAATCCCAAAAACGCTCCCTAGTTATTTTGTTTATTTCTCTTAGACTAATCAGCTACTACTTCTCCGCACAACCTGGTGTTTCTTGGTGTTCACTGGTTCATCAGGCAAGGGACTCATCTACGCGATCTTAGCTAACAGACGCGACGCACAATCCTTATGGACCTTTTCAACGATCACAGGCACGTCATCCTTGGTACTGAGCCGGATTTTATTTTATTTAGAGTTGTCCCCATGACGTTTAGTGATTCCGTAGAGTCTCAACCGACCCAGCTTCTACAGCATGCACTTACGACAGCGACAAAGCCCGTGGAGCACGGTAAAGAATGGAGCTTGAATGAACAACGCGAACAAGAGGAAGACGGGGGCAATATTAGCAAAGACTTTTCAATCGATTCAATGCTTGTTCCACCTGCACAAGGTTCAACACCTCGATATCAGTTCAGCTGGCTCGCACCGACACAGATGCAGCCACAGGTTTTGCACGGGGAGCAGGAAATGATTGAAGAAGAAGGGGATTGTGCCCAGAAAGAAAATAATCCGGCTTCAAATCAGAACAAGCACGAAAAGGTTGCACATACCCGATCACCATCCCCACAAACGTCTTCTATCAAACCGATCAAAGGTTCCCATACCGATTCTTTGAATTCACATACAGCATCTGGCGTTGGGAAGGCAAATGGTGAGCCACCGGTCCACCTTTATAGTCTCTGCATTGGATGGATACCTTGTTGTTTACGCTCTAGCCGGGAAGTCCGTCTCTTTCCACTCTCCTCGTACAGCAAGACTTGCCCAGCCACTTCTTCAACCTACCAAATCCCTACCCGCGGTTCCCAGCCGACGCCAGAGATCTCCTTCCCCTCCCTCACAAGATTCCTTCGGTGGCGCAGTATCGCAAGATCCTGCTGCAAACTATATTGCACAAGCTACCCAGGTATTTGAAGTGCCACTTTCCGACCTGGGACACACGACAAACCATCTCACCATGGATGATGGTGTCGAGTCGCAGGAGGTTGGAGATGAATCATGGATGGACAAAATACAGCGCGCTTATGATAAGACGAAATCGCGAGAAGCCAGCGGCAGTGTCTTGGTGGCATGTACTCCTTCGCAATCGGACGGGTCTCAAGACTCCTCGCGGAATATGAGTTTCCCTCACCCCGACGCATCGCAGCTACTGAATGATGGTGAGGCTTTGGTTTGATCGATATTCCGTCCATCTCATCACTCTTTATGCAGAATCACTCGAATCCGCTGAAGCGCAACGCGATCGTTACGAATTGCCTGCAGACACGTCCCAATCATCCCTTCTCGTCGTGGAAGAGGAGTCCATGAGAGAGAAAACACCCGTCGTAATCGCCCTGCAGTTGACACCCACTCAGCCATCAACTCCAATGGAGAATACAGCTGATACCGCCCTCGCAGAAGAGCTGTACGCGCGAACTTTGCGTTCATGCAGTGCCCGTGCCACAGTTGGGACTACCTCCACACCAGGGCCTCGTAGTCTCCTATCTTTAATCCACCCAGATCAACGGGCGCGCAGACTTCGGCAGATGGGCATTACTGCGCAGGCCCCCTCAGCGAGTAACAGCACTATTAGGCAACCGCTTGAGACTCAACCTGCAACCTTTGTTGCAACGCATCCTTCAGAGTTGTTGCGTAAGGACAGTATCTCGCCTTTGCCACAATCCCACCTTCCCAAAGAACCTGTGTCTCTCCGTCGTCCTCAATTGCCGCAACCACGTGCTCGTAGTATACCCCAAGGGTCTGACCTTGACATCGTGTCTGACTCTGAGCCACCTGCAGGGAGCAGCGCTACGCCGGTAAAAGACTCTAGGTTCGACCAAGGTCCTACAAAGCGGCTTTTCCGACCTCTTAGCCCCATGTCTGAGCATGATTCAGAAGAGATTGTTCCAGATTCTATGGAGGTACCTGAAAGCAGCCAAGATCCGGAGGGCGACACCCCTCTAGCTACCCTTCTGCAGATCAAGTCAGCAAAATCAGTAGCGGAGCCTGCTCCGGGGAAAGTGCGATCCTCGAGAAGGCCACCGTCCCCGCCCCCACCCCCCGTTCCGGTCAAGAAGGTGATTTCTGGACATTCGATTCCTATCTAGGGTCTCAATTAACTTGTAAATGCCAGGAAAAGCCTTCCGCTATAAAACCGACAAGCTTGGCTCGCGGGAAGAAGAATGCGAAACAAGAGTCACGAAAAAGTCCCACCTCTACTACTGAGCAAGACCTGCAAGGTCCAACCCCAGTTTCTGAGAGAGTGGCTACCCCTACGGTAGTCTCTCCGCCCGTGAAGAAAGGGGGGCGGAAAGGGAAAAAAGCACCTGATATACCTGCGCGCAAGAGCACCCGTACCCGTGCTGCCCCCCCTGCCGCAGGCAAAAAGCGCCAATTCCATTCAGATACTGAAGCCTCCGATGCCGAGCCGCCTTGTCAGGGCGGGGCATGTCCACCTCCGACAGTCGCGAAGCAAGAGGAAGAAGAAGAGCTCACGGAGGATGAATACCATATGGATGCCGATGCTGCGCCTATCGTGCTGAAACCGACTTCATCGAGAAAGCGGAGACGCATTGAAGATGTCAAGCCTACCCGTATCTCGTCCAAGGCATCCACTCGCAGCAAAACCTCTGACACCCCCGCGCCGTCTACACGAGCTGCAAAACGTCTCCGTCCCATCGCCTCTACTAGCCGTACTCTTGCATCACAGCCCGCCACTCGGGTGTTCGCATTGTGGAGGCAAGATGGTCATTATTATTCGGGCACCGTCCATTCGTTGCATGCTGGAACTCGATATCTCATCAAATTTGACGATGACACGGAAGATCAAGTAGATATTACCAGGATGCGTCAATGTGAACTGCATGTGGGAGATGCGGTGATCCTTGGCCATGGCGATCTTCGTGGTACAGTGGTGGACGTCAGCCAGATGGATTCAGGATCTGTTCGTGTCGAAATTGACGACGGTTCTGATTCCCACTGTGACATTCAAGATATCCGGGTTGCTGCAAGGGCTATTTTGTACCACTGGAAAGACCGCACTCTTACGGCTGATTCCATCGTTACCATCGTCCGGCCTAAGCCTCTACAATCTACGCCTACGCCTTCGAAGATGTCACTGATGAGTGCAACTTCTGTCAGGCAGAAGAAGCCATTCATGAAGACCGGTTTCGTTGTGACACTCACAGTCGGCAACAAGAACCCAGAGCAAATGAAAGACAACGTGATGCTAGCTATCAAACACAACGGAGGCACGGTCATCGACGACTGGTCAAACATTTTCTGCATGGAGGGTGTACACAGTCAGTCTAACAAACGCTGGACAGCTTCCCAGGAAAGTTTCAAGTTCAAGCCGAAGCCTGAGTTTGAGGGATTAGAGCGTGTTTTCCTCGTGGCCGATGATTACAATCAGAAGCCGAAATTTTTGGTAGCTCTCGCACTTGGGATACCATGCCTGTCTCATGATTGGATGCGTCACGACTACTTAAACAAAGAAATCTCATCGGTATGGTAGGCTCGAAGCCCCCCCCCCGTATTCTGCTGACGACTTCTCTGTGTATAGGACTGGCAAAGTTTCCTGCTTCCTGCTGGGTTTTCAGAGGCTTTGAGTGCTCGCGTATCTCAACTTGTTGACCTCGATTGGGGTAACTGCAAGGAACACCTGAACGATATCATGTCGAATATGGTAGCCTCCAAACTGTTCTCTGGTAAGACCATACTGTGCCTTGGCGCTGATTTCGTGCCCTTGCCTCCGCGAGGGGGGAGAAAAGTAAGCAATATATTGATGTTCGTTGTGTTGGTATTTATCGTCCCGCCCAGGGTGGTTCGGATGCAAAAGAAGCGAGCCGATCCGTTCCTTGGATTATCATTTGCATGGGTGCTTCCCGCGTAGAAGCAGTAACTGAGGTTAAATTTGCCTCCAAGCACCTTTCCGCGTATGATTATGTGGTCATCAAGGACTTCGATGAGCGCCCCAAGGACCTCCATGAGGACGACAATGTAACGGCTGTTCACGTTCCGTGGGTGAAGGATTGTCTTATTGCTGGCAGGTTATTGCCTTTGGTCGATAATCTTTGAAACTCGATATCCTCATAACGATCTCAACGATATTTCTCGCGAGTCTTGCTTGCTACCGTACTTTCTGTTACGCCCTGGTATAATTATAGTGTACTCGATACTCAGAATCTGTGTTAACTCGTTACAAGTTGCACTTCAAACAGATGTCAGAAATTAGAAGCGGGACGCTGATAACCACAATTGGAAGTAATTTCTCACATTATTGAAAGGTCCCAAAAACGCTTCAAGCGCCAGACATGCAAGACATGTCACATCCATGAGCGACGCAGAGTACGAAGTCGGTGAGTTTTCAGAGTTCTCCTTTATTTCCACTGCGCTATGGTTTTACTCACCATTGCTCAGAGTCTATCACAAAGGCGCGTGTGGATGCGAAGCGGGGCAAGAAAATCATATGGGTAAGTTTCTAACAGCGTTGTTACAGTCTACAGTCTGAATATTTGGTCGACACAGAAATATTATGTGAAAGTAGGTGCACCTAAGAATGCCGCACTATGCTCAACTAACGCTTTACAGTGGAAAGGATACAACTGGGATGAGAGCACGTAGGGGTTTTGTTTCGCTTACTGTTTTTGCCCCTTGCTTATTTGCCTCACAGTTGGGAACCCGACAAGTCGTTTACGAGCGGCTCGAAACATTTCATCAAGGCATTTTGGGAGAATGCTCTAACCCGCGGCAGAGACCATACAAACCCAGCTGTTTTCGACAGAGGAGAAGAGATTTATGCTTCAGGTATGCCGCATGATCTAGAGTGATGCATGTTTAACGGTTCGTCATGATAGGGGCGGATGTACCCCCTGAAAATACCTCGGATGACACCAAGTCACCCACTCGGAGATCCGGAGATGTTGGTTCCGATGATGAACCCTTGACCACGAAAAAGCGACGCATACATCAAGAGCCCGCGGGAGCGCGCAAACCAAAACGCAAGCGCCACTCAGAACCCGCCATCGCTGGCAACACCGGCCCGCCACCAGCGAGGACGTTTGGGCCAAAAAGCAAGGGTACACCACCAAAATCGAAGAAACAAAGGCGTGTGTCATTCCCAGCGCCTGGTAAAATTGATTCCGAGCGCCGACCCTCCATAACTAATATGACCGACACGGACGCTGTAGGAGAGCTTGACATGGATCTCTTTGGAGAGGAAGTGAAAGAGGTTGAAGATGAACTGATGACGACGGGTCCCTGTGATACTCAAGAAATTTCAGAATCCCACGTTGATCCCATCAAGGTCGATTCCTCATCGACAGTGGTGTTTGAAGACCTCAAGAAATTCTCGCCAGATCTCCAGAACGCCATCGAAGTTACCCAAATGGTGACCGAAGATGAAACCCCTCCGGGCGACGAGGGACGTAGCTCGCCTGATCCTCTTTTCAACTCTCCTTCGCGACTAGGGAACGGAAGATCTCTGTCTCCCGCCGAGCCAGCGATCCCTCTTCATCGTACTCGGGCAGCTAATCCTTTAGTGCGGTTGATCGATGCTCCTCAGATGATCAACAATCCAGAGGTTCCCATCTCGGCAAAGGCACGTTTGATATCTCGCCAATCTTCGGGCTCAAGTCAGGATGCTGGTGGTAGTAACGGAGTTACAAGGCTACGATCTAGACCTGGTCCTGGTCGATCTTCTGAGGGTTTGTCGGGCAAGAATCGAAGCTCCTTGCTGACCGCTAGCAAGGGCGGTCTAACCAGCATGAAGGGTAGCTTCAAGCCGGTAAAGAATGTAAGGGAGGACACAGAGCCGATCGAAGATAACGTATCGCCGTCTCGTATCGAGCATACCATCACACCCTGGAGCGATGAAGATGCTGCGGGCGATACAGACCATGAGCACCAAGAACCCCAGCAAATGGAGTCTGCGTCTACCCATGATCCTACTCCTCCTTCTGGTCCTGAGTTGTTGGAGATAGCAGGTTTGCAGCCAGACGCAGACATACTACCTGACTTCGAGGATGAAACGAACATCGAACAACCACCTGAGCCTGTAAATGTGGTAACTGTTACTTACGGTCCGGCCGAAGATGCACCTGCGACTACGATGACCGCGAAAGATAAAGCAGCCGAAAAGAGGTGCGATCGTGTCATTGAATGTAACCAGACCTAGCTTCACTTATGTGTGCTTTTTTAGTCTTTCAGACGCTACAGAGCACTTATTCCCGTCTCTGCAAGCTACGAATTCGATACTGTCTAGGAGACCCTCGTCATGGAAAACTTCTGAAGATAATACTATCTTTGGACGAATGTGCGACCCGGCTTATATTTTTCACATAAGTACTGTCTCACTTTTCCTGCGTAGGTATAAGTTACAGCAACCGGCACAAGGGTTTTCTAATGGCAACGAGTTCGTGTTATGATTTTGGGGTAATTTTACTAATCTGACCCATAACTAGGACCGTCCCCACATTCAGGCTTATTCTGAATGTCAACGCATCCGTTCCACTTGTGTTAAAAGATATGAAGAACATGAAAGGGGTTTCATTGACCGACATATCTGCTGATAAGTCAATGGACTGTCGAGCAGGTTCGTTCTACGTACCAGAAGATGCAGTCAGGATCGCCAGCACTTTCTCAGGCCTCGGCAGTGCAAGAGTTGTACCCGACCCCTCCGCAGACGAGAACCAAAAGGCGCAGTTCAACATATTTCAACGACGTCTGCAGTCAGGCCAGATAGCAAGTGGATTCCTTTTTACATCGGGTTGCTTAGGCTTACACTATTTTATCTTTACTTCAGTTTGTTGCCAAGGCCGGAAAAGAGTTGCTCACATTCTTTAGCTCGCAGAATCTAGAGATCGCGCAGAGGCTCGCTCCTCCACCAGTACTTGTAGGTCTTGCGAACACGGTGCTCCTCATGCGCGTGCAGATTACCAACAGTAATGGATATGCGAATGCTGTCATGCAAATCTCTCCTGCCATATAGAAGCGATTTCTACTCGTCACGGTTGACTATATATACATTTCGAATACCCTACGCACCAATCTATGCACCCACGTTGGATAGGTTACTTTTTGCTATGTCCGACAAACACAACCAAATCTTGACATAATTCTTGGAAGCCTCCAGTGTGCAACTAGTAGTACATTAATACTGCATGCAATATGCAACCCCGAACAGCTCAGAAGCGGTCGGCAACGTCTAGCGCAGACGCATCAACATCACAAATCTCCTCGCATGCTCCAAAAAAGACGCGTTTCGTTGAGCCTGATGAGGATCCAGTTAACTTCGCGGAAGAGGTCGACTCTGCGCTTGAGAATCCTTTAGCCAAGCGAAAGGGACGAGTTAAGAACGAGGGGTACGAATCGGACTCAAGTGATGATGGGGAGGGGGTGGTACTAAGCAGAAGGAAGGACGCGGATGGGGAAGCGGGGGATGATGATGACGACATGTTTGCGATGGCCGAGAAGGAAGAGAAGAAAGACGAGACAATGAGTAAGAAGAAGGAAGAATTCTTGCGTCTTGGGGACATAGAAGGGCAGGAATTCAACGAAGATGGCGAAGAGTCGGATCTCGAAGATGAGCCTGAAGACCAGGATGAAGCAGAACGGCGGAAGAAGGCTGGTATGGGATACGAACTGTCTTCGTTCAATATGCGGGAAGAGATGGAAGAGGGAAAATTTGCTGCCGATGGCACGTATGTCCGGTCATTTGATGCGCACGCTGTACATGATCGGTGGATGGATAACTTGGACGACAAGGAAATCAAGCAGGCGCGTCGGAGGAAGCGACAACAAGAGCGAATACAAAGAGAAAAGATGAAGGCGGAGGAGAGGGAGCTTGCACAAAGTGGTGGAAAGAGTGGATGGGAGGTGCAGCTCGTTGGAATGCTCAAGAAAGGGGAAACAGTCCTTGAGGCACTCCAACGACTAGGTACCAAGTCAAAACGGAATTCACGTTCCATCAAGTATGTCCTCAATAATGCATTTTCACGAGTAGTTGATCCAAGCGTCTGCTCTGCAGGAAAGTCAATGGAAAGGTCGAAGATGGTACCGCGATGGCTGTAGACAAGGTGGCGGAGAAACCTAAGGGCCTATCCGACATTGACATGATTACCCATCTCGCATCCAACCTTATGTCGCTTGGCGACACTGACATCTACTCTCGATCATATGATGAACTCGTTCGCTCAGTACGTTCCAGCGGAGATGTCGAACCTAATTGGGTGCCTCCATCAGCCGACATCATGTATGAGTTCAAGTGGGACATCCCTGGGCAGTCTACCGGGGAGGCATTTGGGCCTTTTAGCGAGGAAGAGATGAAGTCGTGGCTTATTCCTACATATTTCGGTGAAGCAGGGGAGAAAGTCAAAATCAGAAAAGTCGGAGGCGACTGGGGCGACTGGGACGATATTATTGCATAGCAGATATATAACCGTATTTCTGTCTTTCACTATTATTGCTGTTGCACTTTGTGTTCTTTGATTCTGTAATAATACATATGATCATGCATGTATGCTGTGAGTAATGTTACAAATGGTGTGTAATAACGACGGCAGTCAACCATTCCCTTCTAGTGACTGATATATTGGAAAACGAAAGAGATCTCAGACAATCCTACTTCAGCTCGGAGTAGATCGTCATGATTACTCTGTAACTCCTCGTTAGTATAATGATTCCACCTGCGCACAAAAGTTAACAGGGGGTGTATCCATTTTCAAGAGGAAGACTTACGTGTTAGCATCCCCATACAGCAATGCAGGGGATTTTATAATTTGTTTTCCGTTCTTACAGCGTTTGCATTTGAAGGTATCGTGGGTATCACAAATCGTGGTCTCGTTGAATGTGAATAGTTGCCTAAGGGACTCGACCGAGAAATGCCGTTCGCCGTCTTCCTTCTCATCAACGACAGCAGAAGAGAGTGCTTGTTTTGATGCTTGACGTTGGAATATCTTCTCCTCAATCGTTCCGGTCGAGATAAATCGATAGACAAAGCCTATGACAGCAGTCGTCAGTGATAGTCTCAAAAATAACGCGTGCTAGGCTCACACTCTTTCTTCTGACCATCACGCCACACACGTGCAAGAGCCTGCTGATCAGCGGCAGGGTTCCAGTCTGATATCTTTATTAGTTTGAGCTAACCAGGACATCGAACATGCTAACCAGGGTCAAAGAGGATCAATCTATTGGCACCTATAAGATTGATACCACACCCTCCCGCTTTGCTGCTTAGAAGGAAAATGAATTCCTTTCCGTTGGGATCATTGAACTGATCGACAAGCTTCTGGCGCTTGGTGATTGTCATAGTCCCATCAAGGCGAAAGAAGCCGTACCTTGATTCATACGTCAAGATAAGAAGCATCGTCAAACATCAGACTCACTTTTTGCTCCGACACAACTTCTCGAATAAGTCAAGTGTCTGGGTGTAATTGCTGATGAGGACAATTTTGTCGTTGGAAGTCGTCTTGATCCGATGTAAGAACCGCTCGAGAACCACAAATTTACCTCCCCAGTCACACCGCACGGTCTGGTTCCTGCCTTTGTCGCGTCCTATGGCGCCCGCACCTTTAAAGCCTTCGGGTAGAAGCTTTTCCGAACCGTGGAGATCGGAAGGGAGGTTAAGCAGCTCAGGATGATTGCACAGCTTCTTGAGGATGTTGATTGCCTTCAGTGGCTGAGATTCTGTACCGCGCAGCAGCGCCTTGATATCGGGTGAGGAGATGAAAAGGCGGTACAACGCAAGCTGAAAGTCGGAAAGTCCACAGAACACCACTTGCTCGTACTTGACCGGTACTACAAATTAGTTGGAGTAAGAGGTCGCAGAAGCGCAACAAAGACTGACTCACGGTACTTAGATAATAAGTCGTTTGTCCGCCGAATGATGAATTTTGTGACAAGGGTACCCAGTTCCTTGAGTTTTATCTCACACTGAGCTTGTACCTCTGCGCTGGCACTCGCGTCGCGGCCACGAATAATGGCATTCTCGAACTTTTTACGGAAGTCATCTCGGCTACCGAGAAAATCTGGGTTTGCGAAGTTGAGGAGAGAGAAATATTCCGAGAGATCATTCTGGATGGGAGTCCCGGTAAGAATGACTCGTCTCTTGACATTGAGCGAATTCAAGGCTTGGAACGTCTGATTGCCTAAGAAAGAGACTTTTAGTAGTGCTCCGATTCAGTACCATGAATCTGTGAGCGTACCAGAATTCTTCAGCCTGTGTCCCTCATCGCAGAGCAGGAGACCGATGTTACAGTTGGCCAGATGTGCGGTTAGGGTACGAAGCGTTTCGTACGAGACAATCATCACTGATTAAAAATAAAATAAAAAATACATAAACTTCAAATGACATCCGCCATCAAGATCAGCGGCAAACCTGGTTGTGTAACATTGCGACCCTTGGCTTCCACCCATCGGGTGATCTTCTCGTGGAGTTCACCTCTGCCACCTTTACCATCCACAGCAAGCTCTGAAATGGCATCTTTCCCTAGCCACTTGACTAAGAGGAGTTGAGCTCCTTGTCAGAATAGCTAATAAATAAAAAAGAGAACACACCAAGTTCATTCGCCCAGTTTTTCACCAGACTAGAAGGACACGCTATGATGCACTTCTCTATGGTGGACTTACCCGCGTGAGGGGACTGCTTGAGCAAGGTCCATAGCAAAGCGATGCATTGAAGGGTCTTGCCAAGACCCATTTCATCTGCCATGATGCAACCGTACTGGTTGTCCACCATCATGCCGGTCGTACATTTGTACAAGAACTGCGTGGTAGGAGTGAGCAAAAGGAAAAAAACACAGCGAGTAAATGCCCACCTTAACGCCTTCAACCTGATGTGGACGTAGAACCTTTGCAAGCCGAGGGTCAATCACTACAGGTACTTTCTCTGCCTTCTCTTTCTTGTTCTTCCCTTCGCCAAGGAGCGTCCGCAGATTCTTGTGTGGATTGTACATCCCTGCTGACTTCTCTTGTGCTTCCTTGGCTGCTCTTTCTTTGGCTTCCTCCTTCTCTCTTTCCTTCTTCTCTTCATCTGTTTCGCGGTCGTCGATGGTAGGGTCGTAGAGAACAATGGCATGGTCCTCCATTGGATCATGTAACGGACGAGGGAGGATCTTGGCCAGTGGACGAATTCCAAGAGATACGTTGCTAGGTACATTGTACACCTTTTCCCCGCTCTTGTTTGTCATAGTAGGCATCGAGAACCTGCGCAGCATATCGAATGGTTTGGGCTTATACACCGGATAAGTCTTGATGGCAGCTTTTAACTCTTCCTCGTTATTATAATTTCCGTCCTTGTCTCCTTTCTTCTTTTTCTTCCTTCCCGCATCGTCATCTTCGCTGTCGTTGTCATCACCGTCCGCGTCTTTGTATGAAACTCGCTTGCGCTTTCGTTTGGGCTGAACGCGCTCGGAAGCATTGACAAGTGTCGGCGGTTTGAATGGCTTGTTTACGCGTGTGCTCTCTTGTAACCTATCCACAGGTTTCCCGTCTGAAGTCATCGGGGTGCGACGCAGCATAAACATATTGGATGCAAGTAAAGAGTCTGGGATGCCATGACCGTTGACGCGACGCGTAGATTTGAAAGCGGTCACCTGACAAGACAACTCTATATTGCCTCCGAGTGACAGTCGTCACACTAGAGGACTGTCGCGAGTTTGGTGGTCTCACAATGGACATGTGGAAGCGATCTCCATCTCCAGAGGAAACCTGGAGCGACGCGGAAGGTGGGAATGAGAATGGAGAGTGGCCGGTTAAAGGGATTGTGGGCGAGGAGATTGATCCTGATGGGACGTCAATGTAAGTTTCATTCGAATCCCCCAGATGTCCCTGTTCACAAGTCTACTAGTTATGAAGTATGTATCTTAACTATGAATTTGCATTTCGTCCGTGCTTAACACCGTTAGGTGAGATGGGGAAACTGGTCGCGACAGAATGGCACGAACACGACCTGGCAAACTGATATACCAGATCGCCCAGAGTTGGTCAATCGCTGGAAACGAAAGCAGCGGTCCAAGCGCAATGCTATTGCTCAAGAGGGTTTGGACATCGAAGTAGCCTGGCCGGATGACGATGTGCATAACCGCTTCACCTTTCTGCGCATGCAAGCATATGAGGAGAAGAAATTCAAACAGCGTGATATCCCGTCAGCAGCTGACTGGGATCATGAAATAGAATATGCGCGTAGATGCACAGATGAACCCGACGCTGAAGATGGTAACGCGGTGTCCCGCCTTCGTGTCCGCCGATGTAACTCACGTTCTACCTTAACATTTGATTCCCCACGCCCGGGCTCCGTCAAACGCACTTCGCGTGGAGGGACTCCTTTAAACCCCCGACCTTCTTCGTCTGGGAGAGACGTGAAAGAAGGCTCCAAGAAAATTGCCACAAGTACCCCTGTCAAATCTGAGCCGGCCAATACCTCTGCATGGCCATCGAGAAGTTCGCCATCAGATGTGAAAGGCGACCTTCCATTCGTACACTCCACGAAACCTTCGTGAGTTTTTATTTCTTGCTTTGTAGGTGTATTTCATCGATGTATCGCAGGCACGGGAGAGCTCTCTTACTGGATAGATGGAACAGAGCAGCGAAGAAAGCTTCTGCTGCTGCCATACACATCTCCAGCACAATCACAGATGCCGAGATTGGGCAACATATGGAGAAGTTTTGGTACATTGAGAGACAATATTACTCGTACGCCTTCTCATTTGTCGCACATTTATCTTCTTTCATCCCATGTTCCAGTGACGATCCAGATCTCCACTCAATTTTTGATGTAGACAAGGGGGCATTCCTTGCTTGTACCTGCAAAAGGTGTGACAGAGCATCCAAATGCGAATGTCAGGCAGAATCAGAAGTCATAAATGGAAGAGGGCATAAGGCATTTGCCTATAGCGAGGTGAGTATCTCTTTCTGATATGAGACGTGTTGGCAACTTGCGCAGGGTCTCTTCACATTTACTGCGCCGCAAGGAGCTGAAGTGATCGAGTGCAACAAGGTATGGCCTTATTTGAGGCGATGCAACATATCACACTAAATAAAGCTGCTGAAGTCTTGTAGATGCGGTCCATCGTGCGGCAATCGCGTGGCTCAAGCACCTCGTAATATACCAATCGAGATCTTTCAGACAGGACGGTGCGGCTGGGGCGCGCGCTGCCCTGTTAAACTACCAAGGGGAAAGGTCTTGGGAATGTACACAGGGTTAGCATGTTTATGACTTCTTGCACATTTGCTGAGGCCTTCGTTGCAGGAGGCTGCTGTTAGTACTTTCTGTCCTTGCTTCCGCATGCCTTCACTTACTTTCATAGACGTCGGGAGGATGTAGATGATCTTCCTGTGGAGCACATCGGTTATGTTTTCGATCTTGACGGCACGGAGATTCATGGTCAAGAAACTCCAGGGGCGAAATACTCAGTAGATTCTTATGACCACGGTACGTCCCTTGTCAGGATCTTTTATGTGCAGGAGTTTGATTATATTTACCCCTAGGCAACTGGACGCGCTTCGTTAAGTGAGTCGAAATAATCTGCTCGGGAGCCGAAATTTAATTACTTCACGTATAGTCACTCATGCGCCCCCAACATGAAGGTCTATTCAGTCGTCTTCGATACAATCCAAGAGGTATTTGCCTTGCCATACATAGTTCTTCCTCGTCGTTCAAGACCTTGATTTTAGGTAAACATGCCTTATGTAGCATTTGCCGCCGCCCGAGATATACCTGCCGGAGAGGAGCTCACTATTGATTATCACCCAAGCGCTGCGGAAGAAATGGCTGCAGGCACTCAACATGCAAAGGAAAAGATGTTATCCACCGGAATTTTATGCAAGTGTGGTGCCCGACAGTGTAGAGGATGGATCAAACAATGAGATTTGAACCGAACCCTCATGCGAGGTTAACCATTTTGACTATTAATGGCGTTTGCAGTGTAACCATAGTTAGTTCTGAAACAGCTTAAATGTAGTCATGCTAGTCATAATGTTGACTAGTCTACTAACCCTTGTCGGATACCGGAACGACGAGGATTCATTCTGTGCCATAACCAGTCCCATGCTCCGGCGTTGTGTGAACCTAAGCACAGGCGCTTGACTCGTGGTATCCAACTTCTTTAGCTTCTTCCTCCGTGAACCTCCAAGTCCTGGTGGGTAGTAATATTGAGCAATGTTCCTTTCAATGGCGTTTAGCGAGTTGCTGGGATATGTCTCTATTGCATGTTGGCTCGGTGCCCAGTTCCCGTGAGTGATCAATTCTTCAATGTTCATTGTGGACATCGTAAACTGACGGCTAATACTCGCGTGATTTTCGTAGACAAGTCATGGAGAATCACAGGCGACGGTCGTGTGAGGGCCTTGCGTTTCCGTTCTTGTGTAACTGGCTGCTGGGTATGACTGATCCTAATGAATCAATTGGCCTTCCAACTGACGTGGCTTCATTCTGAACAGGCGACTTCTCGAATTTAATTGGTTGTCTGCTCACCCACCAACTTCCCTTCCAGGTGAGCTGGTGAAGTCCATGTTGTATTTTCGTTTAGTAACTCACTTTTCAAGACTTACCTTGCAACCTACTTTTGCATAGTAGACTGCTCGTTGCTAGCTCAGTACTTCTACTATGGTGGAGGACCGGTGAAACCAACCGAGGTCTACGGACGTTCACGTTCACGAACTCTCTCCACAGCTCGTCGATTCTCATTAGACACGTCACGCTATCGCACGGTATCGGAAGTCGCAGGCAGTGTTGCCGCAGCTGCAGCGCTTGCCGCATATCCCGAACCACATCCCGAACATCGCGCCTCACGGAAGCATCTTGCAGACCAACCCCTTGACGAGACAGCACCTCGAGTATCCGAAGAAGAGCAGGATGAGGTTGATGACACAGTCTTGTCAGCACTCTCAGACAGCCTTCACTCTGGAAGAAAACGTGTTTCGTGGAGCCAAGAACGCCGTGACAACCAGTCGAGCACTCGGAGTCAACTACCTCCGGTCCTTCCTAGATCACTGCAAATAACCTCTCCTCAGCGTGAGTCTGCGTTGTTGGCCCGTGGTCGCCCGGAGCAGCGTGAAGCAGATGCGGACGAGGTTGAGGCTGAGGTTGAGCTAGCCAGCTCGCGTGCGGCGAGCGCCCATAGAGCTAGCTCTCGCGCCAGTCGACGCGGAGCAGGCATGGTCTTACTGGGAGCCGGGGTGCTGTTTAGTGTCGGAGCTCTAACCAACGCCGGCTCCAGGCCTTTGGCAGAGAGGGACAACAGCGTCGGACTAGTACTCGCAGACGAAGCTATCATACCACATCCAATGACAGTGTCCTCCGTCCAGGAAGCGTCCTACTATGACTTGCCACTGGATGCTGGAATTGTGACTGTAGAACTTCATCCGACATTTAGCCAGGACGAGCTGCGATATCAACCACAAGACTCGCCCTCTGCAGAACGTATCATTGGACGAATATTCGCCTGGTTGTGTACCTCGTTGTATTTGACATCTCGTCTTCCTCAGATATGGAAGAACGTGAGTCTACCATTTCCCTCCTGTTTGGAGCGTTCTTTTTTGATCAGCTTCTCCAGTACGTCAGAAAGTCTGTCGAAGGACTTTCCATGTATCTCTTTGTTTTTGCTTTCCTTGGCAACTTTTTCTACGTTTGCTCGATATTGACGTCCCCTCAAGCACACATGCCTCCACCTGCATCAACTGAATTCTTCAAGGAGAGCATCCCGTATGTGTAGTGTCTTTTAAGTCCTCTCATTGTGCATTGACGATGCATTGACGATCATCTAGATACCTACTTGGAAGTGGCGGTACATTCATGTTCGATGTCACTATTGTGTCTCAATCCTTTATCTACCGAGGGCGGCATCCACGTCGACGAGGACGCGGTACCTCTATTGTACATAGAGCCGCTCTCATTGAAGAGCAAGCTGGTTTGTTGGGAGGAGATGCTCTTGCTAGTTCATACCACGGTGGTAGAAGTGCAAGCGCTGTGCCGCACTCCAGGAGCAGGACCTCTGTTGCACGCCCGAGTTAGGACTGTCATTTTTGTTGCATAGTGCCCTTATCTTAATTATATTGTCACAAGATTCAAGCGTATATGAGTTTCTCAGAGAGACTGGATGGCATAAATTATGGCACGTGCTAGTCTAATTACCAGAAGTAGTCGAGGTCATCCCCAATGGTCTCTTTCATGGCTTCCACCAAGAGCCCAGCTACATTGTCCATTCCAACGCTTCCGCCAGTTAGCAACCAGCAGTTCGCGGAACCGCGACCTGACCACCTCGTGTGTCCTAATCTGCAAGAAGTCTTGTCATGGAGCGGCTGATTGTTTTTTTCCCTGCAGCGTGCATTTGTACTTGATTACCTCTGCCATAACTGTTACACCGAAACTGCTCGGGCGTTCGCAAGGGATACCGCCGTGAGGCACCTTAACAAGGATGGAGACGAAATCACGTCGTCCGACAAATGGTGGCAAGGGACATCGGTAGACCTGACAGAAGAAGGTCTCCGGAAGATACAACTTCGTGAAGGTGCAGTGACCTGTTATCAGATTTGTCTGATTCGAGCCTATCAATGTTAATCTCCCCGTTCAGAAATACGAACAGAAATCCTTTCCGGGCGAATAGATGAGGCTACTGCCCTCCTCAACGAGCACTTCCCTAGTGTCCTTGCCTCGTCAAGCATATCATCCTCAGAACAGCCGTCTCCCGTCGACTCTTCCCCTGACCGTATAGTGTACGCCTTCCGTACGGTCTTGGACCCAACACTCCTATCGCTTAATCTCCGTATTCACGCTTTCATCGAGGCATGCCGCACAATCCCCCTTCCCTATACCGCACGTCATCGGAGTACACCAGCGGAAACACCTGGACCCTTGACAGATCTTTCCCCCGACCCTGTGACTGACGAGTGGCATCAGACTGAGCTTCTACTGCGTGGGCAGAAGCTCTATGCCTCTGTGGAACTATTACGGAAACCAGAAGATCGAGCGACGTATTTAAAGGAGCTTGAGAACGTCGGCGGCCTTCTCGCATACAAGGTGCCAGAGCTTAGCCCCATGTCAAGATATCTTGACCAGGCGAGGCGAGAAAGTGTTGCAGAGCAGATTAGCCGCGCAATACTCTGTGAGCACGTTGAATATTGCCACGCAGGAAGTGCTAAGTATGTCTCAGATCACAGTAACTTACCAGCTATATCTCACCTGGAACTTGCCGTGCGATATAATTCTTCTCTCTGGGAGAAATTGAACGAACTGCAAGTCAAAATTCCTCAAGACTCCAACAGACCACCAGGAGTCTCGCTCCCACCACAACCTGCCAACAAGAGTGCGTCATCTTTAGGAGAAAAGAAATCGACTGCCGAAGTAAGTTTTACGGTGTCATGTCGTCTACGGTGTCTAACATACGTTGCAGTTCTTGCCACCATTCAATCTAGGCTCATTTCTCGATGCTCGTGCGTAATCGCACGTCATGCTACTTGGGCTCTTGCACTTTTCGTATACCCCCACCAGACAATTGTACGCATACTCCATCTTGGACTGTTATATCGCTTCAGAGTTGTGCATGTATGTATATACGTAGATCATCAATGAATGACATCTACGTCATCCCACCGACCTCTATTTACTTGCGACAGAACGGCTGGCGTGACATGACACCCTCGTAGCCCCAATATCTTCAAGTGATGCAATTTTGTCCACGGGTATTCTTCTAGTAGCTTCCTTCCTGAAATTGGAATGAGCCAACTGTTGTAAGAGAGGTCTAATAGCGAGACCAGTGGGCAATAGGACGGAAGTCGTTGAAGTGATACCGGTTTAGGAATATTTATGAGTGCAAGGCAAGTAATTGTGGGAGGAAGATCGCTCAAGGCGAAGGTCAACGGTGTGCATAGTAAGGTAAGGGAGAAGAGTGCGATAGTCTCGCTTCCCTGCGTTGCAAGAGAGTCCCACGTCGATTCTTCCAGTCCCTGATGCGCGGATTCTCTCCCAGAACTCGAACGTATGCGCCGAAAATAATCGCTACGCAACGTAGCATGCGGCCCAACAACTACGAGTTCGCCATCAGCGTGTCCTTCGTCGCCGCATATTGCATTCAGTTCGACCTGCGAGAGGGGATAGTTTATTGCGCTATGCCGCACTAAGGCACGACAGAGATGGGGCGGGATATAGGGTATAAGTTCAGCGAAATCGAGCCCGCTGCACGTCGTGCGAATGACATGAAGGGATAGCAGTACGAGCGTTGGGAGCTCGCCCTTGCGGAGGGTACGGAGGGACGCACTGCCCGCTGAACCTGACGTATTTGAGGAGAACACGAGGTCCAGCGCGTGTTCACGCCAAGCAGGGGAATTGACATCCGGTGGCGAGTCCTTGATCTTAGATGACAGGGTTGTCCAACTGCGAGGTGGATCCGGCCCTGCGACCCAAATAGATCTTGTAGATTGGTGCCCTGGTGTGGCACCTGCATCCCGTCTGCCGTCTTCCGTTGTGGGATAGATCAGGCTGAAGGGGAGAGTTGGGAGGTTGTGAACATGCAAAGGCGTTGGCAAACTTGCTGGAACACGCTGCACGTTGCGTGAATGGCGAAAGTGTTCCCCTCTGCATGAGGGAATTGGCTTTGCTTGCGCAAAGATGTGTCACAAGGTCAACGCACCTCAAATTTCTTAAGATACTGTTGACTTGACGAGTGTCATTGGTGTCTTGCGGAACAGACTGAACAGTTCTTTGCAGAGGCATCGCAGACGCTCGGCTGCGCTACCGTATGCAGGTATATCATATCAAGCTGTCATCTTCATGGATCATGGATCGGGTGGGATGTTCAGGTGGTGAAAATAGATCAGTTATCCTTCATGATGATGGTGATGATGATGATCACCACCACCATCATCTCGTGCTAGTCTCATATAATCATGGGACGACACAGCTCTAACTCAGCTAACCTGCATTAATATTACAGCAATCGGCAACGTCTCTCATCATGTCAATACAATGAAGGAATCCATATGCGTTTTCATAGTGCATACATGGCAAAATAGAGGAGCATTATGAATATCATGCCGTGCATACCCTCACAAACGGAGTGACTGCTCCGTTCTCCTACCCTCGTCCATCGATAACACACGCTCAGTTCATCTGGCGGATGAGCTTGTTGATGTTGGACTCCCGGTCACCGAAGTCGCCACCTTGAACGAAGTGCTTGAACTTGCGCGTCCTCCAGCCGCCGGTAGGGTTCGAGAGTTTGAAGGGCCAGAGGAAGTTAGATGCCTACACCGATCTGTCAGCAGAGAAAAAGAATCTAGTATAGTCGTGCTAACCTGCTTGAAGTTGGGGCCGGTAGTAGCAATTTCGTGAACGAGATCTTCTATGGAGAGGATGTCGTATTTGCCAAGTGTCTCCTCAATGATGGCGTTGTTTGTAAGGGGAATGCGCTGCTTGTGGACCTTTCCGTAACCACGTTTGTAGAGAAGTTCACGGACGGATTTGATGTTTGGCTCGCTAAAGTAACTTGCAATCTCTGTGCGTATCCACGAAGAAGTCAACTTACCCGTATGTAACATAGGGCTCAACCAATCGGAGCATTTGCTGGGTAGCTTTGGTGACCTTGACGAAAACGCCGTTGTTGATTTGAAGGAGACGGAGAAGCTGTAGGATTTTACGGGGTTTGGGTGCAATCTCATTGATACTACGCAGATCTGAGAAAGATGCATTGATAATAGAAAGAACACAACGTACCCGCGAATGCGAATGACGAAGTAAACCTTGGGCTGGGAGGGAACATAGAAGTCACCAGATGTCCGGGCAGCACGCTTCAATCTGATCTCCTCCTTTTCCTTTGACAGATACTCTTTGACATAACTCTCCGCGCGCTTGAAGATTACCTTGCGCTTTGCCTTTGATGCCTGGATAGCGACATTCAGTAAAAGATTCAAAATCGGAATTAATGCCATCATAAAAAATCAGTCCCGAAAGATGGTTAATTTGAAGGCATCAACGTAGAATGACTCCTACTAGCCATTCGTCGAAAGAATCGTATGCATCACGAAATAGAGCAAAGCGCAGACCAAGGGGTTGACACATACCTTACGTGCAGCGACAGCGGCAGCAAGGCGCTCCTCTCTGGCCTTTTCGTTTTGCTTGCGCTTTTTGAGAAGGGTCTCCGGAACTTCGAGGTCCTGTGCCAAAAGTCAATAGACATGACATATGTCAGGAGTAGATGAACGGACCGAGACCGTAGGAACTCTGGTATAAATTTCAGCATTTACCAACGTTCGGAAACATAGGGTGATGAGACTCACGTTGTCGAAGGGGCCATGGCGAGATTTGAGGAAGTCGGCGCTGTATGCCTTGGCGGAGACAACTTGGAACCTCACGGTGGCTGGCAACTGTATAGTCTTAGTCAGACATTCTCACGACTTATCCAAAAGGAATCAATTCTTAGATTATATAATATTATCCTGATAATCGTCCATTCGACCCTGACTCACCTGATATGCTTCGAAGTTCTTATCAACGTGATATTGACGTTCGGTCCGAGCGCTCGCCCGAATCCGCCCAGTTGAACCGACTCGATGTCATTCGAAACCAAGCGTATTACATGCGGTGGGGGTGGTCATTGATGTAATAAGCGCAACACATGGAACAGAATGAAAAAGAGACGTTTGAATATGGGGAACCTAAGGAACCCTGAGGCCGGGCCCTCAAAAGCTGTGTGTCTTGGCGAGTGATGCCGGCTGCCAACATGTCGAACCGCCAATGGCCATCAGGAACAAGGCGCTTATTTTCAAAAACTACTACTTGAAGGGGTCCCGCTAACGAGCCGCCCCCGTTCACACATCCCTAGCCCACCATGTCGCTCACCAAGGCATGGTCATTGATAGTGGTCCTGCTTGTTGCTGCTCTTGCACCTTTGCTTGCATTTGCACAGACAGCCGATATATCGTGCCTATCGCCGACATATGATTGGGTACATGTTTTCTTTTTTTCCAGCTACAAGATGTAGGCTCTGATTATGTTGGGGTGAATCTAGATGAACAACACCAAGAACCAAAACCCTTGTTTGGTTGCTGCATATCTCCTGGGTGCTTGTATCGGTGGACGTAAGTTTTCCTCGTTTCTTCATATGTCCTTCGGGAGCACAACTGATGTTTTTCGCAGAATACACAATCTATCCTTTACCCGCAAATACCCACTACACTGGTCCATGGCTCGACGAGGTCACCAATTGCCAATGCAGTACAGTGTCCTACTCTTTGATGAGTGCTTGCGGTGATTGTCAGAACCGCACATATGAGGCGTGAGTCACATCAAGTATACTCAACTTCACCGAATGCTTAATCTATCACAGCTGGAGTACCTGGAACACCAATTGCACCACGATATACAATTCAATGTCAGTCTTTAAGGTTATTATGCTCTTGAAGTTTTTTCAACACTTTGATGCGCAGATATCCTGTGGACATTCCGACTGGCACTGTGGTTCCGCACTGGGCTTACTTGGACGTTGTAAGTACATGAGTATTCAAAAGCTATCATAATTTAAGTCTTCTCGGAAGGTGACTGGTGACACTTTTAACCCTTCGGCAGCGTCACTGGCTGGAGGTTAGCAAATGGGTATACTTTTCTGTCCTAGAGTTGCTGACATTGCGTTTCTTGTAGATACTCCCGAGTCTACTGCAACCAAGGTTCAGTCCACTGGCTCGATTATTCCTTCCACAACTAGCGCATCTGCCTCTTTAACCATTTTGCCAACCATGGTCACAGTATCTACGTCACAGACACAATCACCCACTTCAACTTCGACAAGTTCGAACGTTGGAGCTATAGCTGGGGGTGTTGTCGGTGGCGTCGTCGGCATTGCAGCCATAGCAGGCCTTGCGGCATGGTTCTTTGTCAAGCGCCGCCGTTCCACCACACCCCCATCGGCCGCCTTCAGCGACATTGGAGGGGGTCCGGGATATACTCAAAGTGTTTACTCCACCAACCCTCATCCATTCCCTATGCCCACCGAAATGGCACAGCAGCCGCGCCTCTACGTATGTTCTGTTGTGGTTTTTGTAATTGTACTTTCTCACTTTCCCATGCAGGATCCATCCGACCCGAGCACTTTCCCGACTTCCCCTTCCTCCCCTACCATCCTAACCACCTCAACTAGCAACATTTACCAAAATCCATCGGTACCCTCTCATCTCTATTCCCAGCAGGCGCGTCCTGGGCAGTACAGTGGTGCTCCAGAGGTATAAATGGGATTATCACGGTGACCATTGGATGTTGTTTCCCTCATTAATCGGACGATCCATTATATACCTCTGAATGTATCCGCATCGCTCGTCGGTCATCTCTTTAGGTAATGCTTGCCATAACCTGACAAGTTCCCCGTTTTCTTGTCTCTATTACGTGTTGACAAATATTAATGGTGCCAAGGACTGCCCACCCAATTCACCAGATAGTCGTATTTAGTTATTGGTTGAAATCAACTATGCATTTCCAAATGATCAAGCAGAGCACATGTAGTTTCCAAGGCTTTGGATCGCGCTTGCAAGGTGATGGGCGAATGTTGGCTACGTGAAAATTTACATGCAGTATCAACGACCTATTTACCAACAATGGAGGTTCCTTGGCCTTCACCAAAATCCTGACACTCGAGAACGAAAGTAGGTGCGACGATGTCTTGTATTGCATATGTACCAATTGATGACAACATCGAAATATTGTAAGTACTGAAAGACAGTAAATTGTCGGTACACCAGGTGACCGACTCATCCAGGGAAGTGTTAGGATGACCGGCCAAAGGGTGCATCGTGATATCCTCTGAGGCGTCACGAGATGAAGGATTGTCGGGAGCGTAGACAATCGAGCATGTGGTATACAAACGCCTGGTAAGTTGTTAAAAGATGGGTGAGAGAAAACGAACTAGGCAGTATTATAAACTTAACTTTAGGGCTGGTCTTTTCGTGAATTAGCTTTCCCAAGTTATTGCAATTGACTTGAGTTGGACTGCATGCTGCCTCCAACCCTAGCACCGAGGTCAAGGTCGCCGGGATCGAAGGGTCTGACTTTTCTTTTTGTACTTGGTAGACTAATATATATCATGGGTGTCAGACGACTCCTACCGATATCAATAGTATCACGGATAACCAGATTGCTAGTACTGGTCAGTGGTCATGCGTTGATAATATGCACCGCCGTCGACCAGCCATCCCACGATATCAATGCTCACCGAAAAAAGATATCATGGGAAGACTTCAAAAGGTGCAACGATTGCGCTATGACCCTCGTATTACGGAGGTCCGCTTAGTAAAGTGCATCAGAACACCAGATTTAAAGCATCAGGTAATGATTAGGCTCCAGCATCTTTGCAGGTCGATCACAAGAATGCCCATATCTACTCTCACTCTTAATGACGGATCCCAGGTCCCCTGGATGGCCTTTGGCACTGGCACTGCCCTCTACCGTAAAGACGCTGAGGAGGCCATCCGCCTTGCTATCGACAATGGCTTTACGCACCTCGATGGCGCACAGGTCTACGGCAATGAAGATACGATGGGGAACGGGATAATTGCCTCTGGCAAACCCAGGTCCCAGCTATTCGTAACAACGAAGCTCACAGCTTTGAAGCCTGGTGCAACGCCCAAGAGTGCGCTTGAAGAGTCCTTGAAGAAGTTGAAAGTGGATTATGTCGATTTATACCTTATCCACCAAGCCAACGACCACGTGGGGAAGCTAAAGGAGGTTTGGAAAGGCATGGAAGAGGCTCAGAAGGCGGGCTTGACAAAGTCCATTGGAGTTTCCAACTTCACTGCTGATCACTTGAAGGACATCCTGCAAGTTGCCACTATACCCCCTGCGGTTAATCAGGTAAGTTGTTGTGAAAGTTGAGGTTGGCGTGACAGTCCTCACCCGAGCATTCGATAGGTTGAGGCTCACCCATATGTATGGAAAGCGTTGCAGCCGAATCTTGCCATTCACAAGCAATACAAAATCGTCACGTCATCGTATGGTGGCTTGTCCCCTATTTTCCGTGCAAAGGGTGGCCCATTAGATCCTGTGATCGAGAAAATCCGTGTTCGTCTGGAGTCCACTCGTGGTTCCCCTGTATCCGATGGTCAGGTATTGAACAAGTGGCTTCAACAGAACGGTGTTCTTGTGGTGACGTGAGTCATGGTCGCCACATCGTTGATCTGGATTCTCATGCTCACCTCATCATAGAACCTCTTCGAAAGCAGAACGTATCAGAGAATACCTTGATACTCAGGATGTGCCGGAGCTTACCGCAGACGAACTTGCGCTTATCGAGATTACTGGAGGAGAACTTCACAAAAGATTCTTCGTAAGTTCAGACTTAAATGACTAACGTTCTTCTATTCATCCTCCGTTTCAGCCTGGCAACTGGCCACCCGAGTAAGTCAATGGTTATTGCAGCGTTGAGGCAGTACTATGATTGTACCCAATCCACACCCACAGACGTTTCGCTAGTTCCTTGTAACCCGGACTGAATTCGAGAGCCCGAGAATGTAAATAATACTAGTTCACGCGACTTGGAAGTCCAACTCTCCGACCCCGCTCAAACCTTGACGTTGTTTGATTTCTTGCCTTCATGGCGTTGCCAACAAATCTCCCGCCAGTCTGCCGGCAGAACGGCAGTTGGCAGAATGGCAAAAGGCGGCAAAGTCATTTTGAGCATTTCTGAGCATCGTAGAGTAGATACATTGTGCGGCAAATAGTATTCTAAGCTAATACATAAATGCCACACTCTGATGTCAACAACTCATTCTCCTACCACTGCCTTGTCTGATGAGCATTTCCAGCCACAGGTTGACTCGGATTTGAGCTGTATGAAATATAATGCATAGTATTTGCGAAGTCCCACTGTGGGACAGTGAGAAATTTAATTATAATGCATAGACTTTTCAATTTTGCAGCCGTTATGCATTATGAGATAGCATATTTTTGGCCGATTGGGTCTTCAAGCTTCAAGCTTGGTACTGTTAGGGTACATATTAGGGCTATTGAGCAGCTCGCACAAGCTGCTTCGAAACGGACTGGTCTAAAACTTCGCATTCCTATGTGTCGACCTCCTCTCACTCAACTCACTGCTGTCGAAAATGAGGTCGCTGCCTCTCTGCAAGATTTGAAGAGTCGAGATCGCATCGATTTCCGTATAATCGCATCGAGAAATCGAATGGAGAGCAATTATATGTAATTATACAGAAATATAATCACTCTTATTTGCATGGAAAAGCGTATATGCGCATCAATACACGTTCTTCGCAAATCTACGGAACCGCAGATAACGACGCACATCTATGGAATTTGAAAGGTCATAGCCGCAATATATTCCCGTAGTTCCACGTCGAATTGTCCATGTCCGATTTTCACTGGGTTTAAAGCCCCAGGCAATAATTCGGCTCCCTTCCTTGCAGGTCGATCATCCAGAATGCCCGTATCCACTCTCACTCTTAATGACGGATCTCAGGTCCCCTGGATGGCCTTTGGCACTGGCACTGCCCTCTACCGTAAAGACGCTGAGGAGGCCATCCGCCTTGCTATCGACAATGGCTTTACGCACCTCGACGGTGCACAGGCCTATGGCAATGAAGATACGATGGGGGACGGGATAATTGCCTCTGGCAAACCAAGATCCCAGCTATTCGTAACAACGAAGCTCACAGCTTTGCAGCCTGGTGCAACACCCAAGAGTGCACTTGAAGAGTCCTTGAAGAAGCTGAAAGTGGATTACGTCGATTTATACCTTATCCACAAAGCCAACGACCACGTCGGGAAGCTAAAGGAGGTTTGGAAAGGCATGGAAGAGGCTCAGAAGGCGGGCTTGACAAAGTCCATTGGAGTTTCCAACTTCACTGCTGATCACTTGAAGGATATCCTGCAAATTGCCACTATACCCCCTGCGGTTAACCAGGTAAGTTGCTGTGAAAGTTGAAGTTGGCGTGACAGTCCTCACCCGAGTTATCGATAGGTTGAGGTTCACCCATATGTGTGGAAAGCGTTGCAGCCGAGTCTTGCCATTCACAAGCAATGCAAAATCGTCACGTCGTCGTATGGTGGCTTGTCCCCTATTGTCCGCGGACAGGGTGGCCCATTGGATCCTGTGATCGAGAAAATCCGTGTTCGTCTGGAGACCACTCGTGGCTCCCCTGTGTCCGATGGTCAGGTGTTGAACAAGTGGCTTCAACAGAACGGTGTTCTTGTAGTGACGTGAGTCGCCATGCCGTTGATCTGGATTCTCATGCTCACCTCATCATAGAACCTCTTCGAAAGCAGAACGTATCAGAGAATACCTTGACACTCAGGATGTGCCGGAGCTTACCGCAGACGAACTTGCGCTTATCGAGACTACTGGAGGAGAACTTCACAAAAGATTCTTCGTAAGTTCAGACTTAAATGACTGACGTTCTTCTATTCATCCTCCGTTTCAGCCTGGCAACTTACCACCGGAGTAAGTCGATGGTTGTTGCAACATTGAGGCAGGACTATGATTGTACCCCGTAGAATCTAGATGTTTTGCTAGTTCTCACTTGTAGCCGAACCGAATTCGAGAGCTGTATGTAAATAGTATTAGTTCACGTGACTTGGAAATCCAACTCTCAGACCTTGCTCAAACCTTGACATTGTTTGATTTCTTGCCTTCATGGCGTCGCCAACAAATCTCTCGCCAGTAGCCTTATCTTCTTTGCCAACTTACGCGTCGGCGTCAAGATTTCGTTTGCAGTCGCTGTATTCCGATATTCACAGACAGAAACATTCTAACCCTTCTTCTTTCCATACTCATGTCGATTGGTGGCATCGGACACTCAAGGATTTTATTTCGCGAGGTTGGCAGGGGTATGATGGGTCCGACGGCATAAGCAACAAGCTTGTACTAGGAGCACGAAGAACGCTGGTAGATAAGTTACGTTATGACGGTGTTGGCAAGCCCCTTGGCCTCGGAACCACCATAGTGCGTCTCGACCAGTTCTTACACTTTTATGCATTCGACTCACCGCATTTGCACTAGTAAAGGCCGAGATACGACGAAATAATGATCTAATACCACTCTCTCAATTTCTTACTTCACCAAAGTCTGTGTATGACCCAGGTTGGCTCCCATACCGAGTTGCTTCCTTTGTGGTCGGAAAACCTCTATGGTGGGCGATGGAGCAGCTTGACATAGTGCGTTCAGAAGATTCTTACACGGAAGCTGAGATGTGGAAGAAGATAGAAGGAGATTACGTCATGCTGGGGCTTGTTGAACAGGCTGCTGATACCCTTGAAAATCTGCGAGATGGCGCCGGAATTAGCCCAGCTGACAACCTGTATACAACTGAAGGGTTTCGCAGTGAATTTGGGGCCAACATCATACCTGGGGTTGTGCTGAGTGAGACAGATATAAAAGTGCTCATCAAATATCTTGAACGAGAAAGACGCGTGGTTGTACAGGATGGAGATGTAGGTGTACTCATCATGTATGTTACCTGATTACTGACACAGCCCCAGGTCATCAAATTTGTGACAGCAGACCGTGATCGAGAAATCACTGCTGTCGATCGAGGCATCCTTGAGCTCAAGATAGCAGTGACAAACCTCCGTGAACAGGTCGATAACATCCAGAATAAGATTGATCAGTAAGGCCCACATGCCTTTCTATATCGCGTCTTTGAATAACGTGTTTACTCAGGACAACCTCAAAGATTTCTAATGCCCTGCGTCTGCAGCGCAAGTCACTTGCGCTAGCGGAACTGCGGCTCAAGAAACACTTGGATGACCTGCTTTCGAAACGTCTGGGATCACTTCATAACCTAGAATCAACACTGATTAGTGTTGAAACGGCTGCTGGTGACGTGGAAGTCAGTTCTTTTTACTTTCTGTAGTTTTTCCGCATTGCTCATCGATGTGACCAACCCATGCAGATTATGAAGACGTACGAGAGCTCGACGGCAACATTGAAGGCGATCCTCAACCACCCTTCTTTACAACGCGACAAGATCGAAGAGACTATGGATGCACTTGCGGCATCGACTATCGACGCGCGTGAGATAGACGACGCTATCCGCATGGGCGGAGACATGGCTATAACAGAAGCGGGTATAGATGATGCAGATCTGGAAGCTGAGCTGAATGCGTTGGTAGAAGAAACAGAGAAGGAGAGGGCTGAAGCTGCTGAGCAAGCGGTTTTGGAGAAGCTTCGCGACCTTGAAGTCCGTACCCCGCAGGATGCGTCAGTCCAGCCTGCAGTGCGGGTGGCGGAGGTGGCACAGTGGATATAAAGTCTTCCTAGGCGCACTCACTACTTTGAGGTTTCAGTAGCATATATAATTATTGTAGATGAGATCGTCCAGTGCTTGCAATCTAGTGTTCACACGCACACTATCTGGTTGTGTATTCACATAAATAATAGATCGCTAAGCGATCACTTGTCTGCGCGCGCAGTACAAATGACGTAAGCATGTGACCGCTTGTGGTCAAGCGGTGTGCTCACTTGAACTACGAATAATCTATTCCCTTCTATTCCGCGTTCCCCCCGCAAGCGTTTGTTATCTACGCAGCAAGTATGTATAGCATATGCGTACGGCTGTGTTTCACAGCGTGGGGAGTCATTTGAATAGATCGTTGATGATATTAACGACTAGTTACTGAGTCGCGGAAGAATCATACTCCTTTTCGTACAGCCTGCCTAGATCAACTGACTGTGATCAATGCCAAGTCCGACACTCATGTCAGTGCCATCTCTTGGCGATGGTCACAACATGGTTGCTAATTTTCGTTCATACTAAGGTCTAGGTTACCTAGCGTTGATGCCAGATCACTGTGGACCAGTCAAGATACCAAAAGTCACTTTTGGACGACCTACACGCGAGAAGCTGCTGACTATGATAGTCAAATTCTCGAGAAATACAACAGTGACATGGACATTGTTTTAATCTTCGTGCGTCGTTTAAGCTTTCAGCACTACCTCGATTCTTACTGATTTATCCATGCAAATCCATTGTTATAGGCCGGTCTTTTCTCCGCTGTCACTACAACCTTCACCGTCACCATGCAGTTGAATTTAGTTCCTGATCCAACCACAGAGACCAATGCACTTCTCAAGATGCTCGTTCATACAGTCGACAACTCATCGTTTTCGGGTGACAATCCCGACACACAGTGGACCGGTCCTGGCTCCACGGAAATATTTGTTCAGTCTCTCATGTATGCAAGTCTGTGCGCGAGCCTTCTTGCAGCACTAGGGGCAATGCTCGGAAAGCAATGGCTCAACCATTTCCAGCACGTCGGTCACGGAACTGTCGATGCCCGTGGAAGGAAACGACAACAGAAGCTTGATGCTTTGTATGCCTGGCATCTTGATGATATCCTGGAAGGCCTTCCTGTTCTCTTGCAATTATCCTTGTTGCTTTTTGGGGTTGCCCTGGGTGCGAATCTGTGGACACAACAACGAGCCGTCGCCTGGGTTGTCATTGGCAGTACGGCGTTTGGAACCATATTTTACGCGCTGATTGTTGTCGCTGCACTGATATCTGATGCATGTCCGTTCCATACCCCAGCGTCTAATCGACTTCGCTGGTTCGGGCAGCATATTGTCCATCTCCACAATGCACTTCAGAAAGGAAATTTGAACATATGTGCAACACTCTTGCGCTTCATCATCTATATGCCCTATATCACAATAACCTCCCTTAACTCATTCGCATCACATATATTTCTCCGGCTTTCCTCACCACATGCCGTCGGAAACGCAGATGTCCTTTGCGTACGATGGCTGCTCGAGAACTCTGATGACCCAGATGTTATTTCCAGTGCCGCCAACCTTGTTCCTGAGGTTGAGTGGCCACCAGATTTGGATGTCTCTTCCGTCTTGCTCAGGATGCGAGATGCCTTCCTAGATTGCTTCGAAAATACACAGTATGGTCAACCAAAGCTTACTGATCTTGGCCGAGACCGTGCTATTGTATGTGGAAAGGCTTTTTTACATCTCTACATCGAAAGGCGATCATTGGATGGGAAACCCATCCTTCTTCGTGCAACCCCTGATCCTGGACTCATGCTTTCCAGCTCCTCTCGTCTACATGACGTTCGTTGGCTTATGTGGACCCGCCACAATGATCCTGAACTCTCTTTTATCTGCGACCTTGTCCTGGAGATTGTGCTGGATATTGGCGTGGCTGTGCCTGTAACACTTCGAACCCCGAACATTCCGAATGCTTTCCTCATGTGGATGTCTCATCCTCTGCTTCACTGTCTCAACATACCCCAGTATGCGATGTTCTGGAGGCGGCGTGCATTAGATGCAGTACAGAGGCTACTTGTCTCGCCCCTACCTCCTACAGATGTCTTAGCAAACTGCCTTATAGCGGCAAGTTTGCTTCTGGATCAACCCGTCCATCCAAGTCAACTAACCAGTATACATAAGGGGTAAGAAATTTTTTTGGGATTGTGACAAGCTCGTTTAACGAATCATTGCATAGATCGTCGATTCAAACGCTACTAGTATCAGTCCTCGAGAGCATGCAGCAAGCCATCAGTGTCGATCCTCAATTCTACGAACGCTCTTCCATCTACGCCCTGAAACTTCTGCAACCCTTGGCGGCTGTTTTAGAAGTCGAGGAGTTTCGCCAGACGGCGTATGATTTGGGAATGTCCGACTGGAGTGTTCGAATATGTCAGAGCCTTGTGAACATGGTACTTCATCATCCAGAACTTTGCAGACCCGAAGCCCGTGATGCAGCCTGGGTACATGCTCGTGCTGCGCTGCACTTCAACGTAGTGGCCTCTGGAAATGGTGATGGTGGACCGACCGACAACAGGGTGACTTGGAAGGAAGATATCCCCCGTCTGCGCATGAGCAGGACCGATGGCTGTGGCTGGCTCATTGACTATATTGTGCATCATCATTTAATCTCTGACCAGTCAGCGCTCACTGATGCATTCCTCACGATGGGCGAAATGATCATTGACTTTGATTGCATGGTGAAGATGCCTGTCTATATTGAAGCACTTATTTTCGCAATGGCACCGGACAAACTTCCACGACTTCGTGAGGCTGCGCTCCAAGCTGCGTATGGATCAAGGAATTATCTTGCATCAATGGACTCAGATTCTCTTCACCGGGATCTCTGCATTCAGTTCTCTGCAGCGCTTTCGGATACCGTTGTTGACAGTGTATCCTTTGCTCGGGGCGATGACGGCATCCTTTCTGATAATTCTGGCATGTGCGGCGAGAAAAATCTTCGTTATTTGCATATACTGTTCTCGTGGACTCAGAGTAAGCTATGGTCCCATCACCTCCGTGACGATGGACACCTCGAAAAATGTTTATCCATCGCGAACGGTCTTCGCTACTTCGAGATCTATCCCCTCACAGAACATCTCGCGTTATACATCATTGCAATTGTGGCACAGCTTTACCCAGATGGAGAATACAACGACCTCATCCCGAACGATCTGTGTGGCTTTCTTGTGCACAAGGCTTGGGAATTCGCCGCCCTGCACTCTCACAAGCCGTCTTACCTCTCGAGCTGCGTCGTACATGAAGCTCTCGAACCATTTGCAAGCTTCACGATACAATTGCTGAGACGCAATGATCAGCTTGTCGAGGTCACCGCCGAGTTCAAGTCATGCGTTTTGCAGATGTTGCATTACTTGGTGCAAGGTTCTGCAGACAGTGGAGTAACACCACTGGTCAGTGAGATTGTATCTCTCATCACTACATGAGTCATCGTGGCTATCATAGGTGAGTCTTTTCATCAAGTCCTTGATTCGTTTGATGAATGATATTTGTCGGTGACGCATACTAGATAGCAAATCTGGACACTCGATCTGCGTGTTCCGGAAGTCCCGACTCCTTGGTTTCTATATTATCATGATTAAGCACGCGACAATTCCGGAACGACTTACCTCGACCTCCGGAGTCAGATACTAATGTAATAGCGCACGTCAATCAGCCCCCGAGGATATTATATTTACTCAACCAGTCAGGAATTGTCGTGCAGAAGGACTGTTATTATTGCCTAGGAGAGTGCATTGGTTGTTGTCACAATTACATCCAAAGTCTAGCTAGCCACTACGCGACCGGAAACAACTATAATTACAGAATCACTGTTGAATCGACCGGAATGCATAGTTATAAGCACTCGTTCAGCAGGTGCTTTTCGTTGGTGCTAAAAGCCAGTAGAATTCCTGTGATGCGAGCAGCTTCCTCCAACGGAACGGCTACTACTCAAGCGGATTCAAGTTGAAACTTGATGCTATTAGGATTTTGGCTTGACCTAACTCGAATGACGCAATCGTGCGAGTATACCAGTAAATAATTCCTTCGCAAGCGCGCTATTCCTTCACTGTGACATCTATGATGGCGCCCATTCGTCTGCGACATCCCAAGGGAGTCTCAACTTTGCAGGTCGACCTCGATCATGCCTCAGTTCAGGACTTGCAGCAACAAATATTTGAAGCGTCCGAAATCCTACCGTCGCAACAACAAAGTATGTACCATCTAAATCGCGTACACCGTATACTCAAACCGACTTTTCGTACATAGTCAGATCTGGGTACCCACCACAATCGCTCACGATTATCCCCGAGCTTCCACTTTCTAGTCTGGGATTAAAGCCCGGTGATCAACTCATTGTGAACCAGAATGCATCAAGCTCGGCGCGCGCGCCAGCTTCTCCACCCAAGGCAAAGCCGGTCTCCTCCCAGTCACCTCAAGCCTCGTTATCGCAACCGAATTCCGGCAGCTTAGCGTCAAGCAGCCGTGGTCCCGATCATGTCGATACGCCAAACGGCGTGCTGGTGCATAGGGTAAGATAGCGTTCGTGTGTCTCGATCATCAGTCACTGATCGAATCGTAGATCGTGCCGGACGATAACTCGTGTCTGTTTTCGTCCGTTGCCCTCATTTTTGAACAGGATATCAGCAAGGCGCAACAGATACGGCAAGGTTGGGCCATCGCATTGGTTAAGTATCCCTCAGATGATTGATTGGCCGTTCCGACAAAAGCTGTTGCAGATGGCATTCGAGCAGACAGAGAAACGTACAACGAAGCTATCCTAGGGTAACTGAGGTCACCGCTTACCGCTTTATCATGCCGAGCTGATTTATCCTTGCAGCTTGAGACCAGACGATTACATCGCCACCATTCTGAAACCTTCGACATGGGGAGGTGCAATTGAACTCGGAGTCCTCGCAAAGCATTATGGAACGGAAATTGCATCTATTGACGTAGAAACCGGCAGGATCGACCGTTTCGAACCGCCATTAGAGATGAGCACAGGAAACCGGTAGGAAACTTTGGTTCCTGCTCGAAAACGATCTTAATAGCTAGTACGCAGTTGCATATTGGTCTATTCTGGCATCCATTATGATGCTGCATCATTGGCACCCATGGCTGACGCTCCGCCTGAATGGCATCAGACTGTCTTTCCGATCGTGAGTGCATCAGCATTGCGAATGACATCCTGGTCATTTACCTCGTAAGAGTAGATTTCCGCAGACCAAGATGATCCAGTTTTATCTGCTGCCAAAAACTTAGCTACTATTCTGCGAGGAAAGAAAGCGTACACCAACACCGCAACATTTGATCTTAAATGTGAAGTAAGTAGCACTTTTTATGGGATGATCTGCATAACGAATAATTGATGCTGTCCCATAGGACTGTGGAAAGGGCTTGAGGGGTGAGAAAGATGCGCGAGTACACGCTCAAGAGACGGGGCATGTGCGATTCGGAGAGTACTGAACAATATCTTATTCTTGACCTATGCATATCATCATCATTGAAGAGTATATACAAACAAACATATGATTACACGTCGGAGGATTCAGGTCCCGTGAGGATGTCGCTCTCTATTTCCATGACCACTGGTACATGATCTGACGCACCGTAAATCTCACTTCGAATTTCGCACATCTTGACCTTCTTCACTATTCGCTCGCTCACCACAACTAGATGGATGTCGGCTTTAGGGGTAAGCCTTTCACAAGAACTGGCAACTTACACATATCCAATCTCCAACCGATGCCTTTGGTTCGGCAATTAAAACGGTACGAGAAATATGTGTAGTGTTTGTCCTCTGGATGATGCTGCCTCCAGACGTCAACGAACTTACCAGCTCCAGGAACGGATTCAGGAGGATTGAGGATATTTTGGAACGCCTCCGTTTCATCTTTGGTGTATCCAGGTGTCTTATTCCAATTTGGCTTCGGATTTGCCAAGTCTGTGTAAAAAGTAAGACACCAGGCAAAAATCACAGACAATGTAAATGATGCACCAATTGCTGTCGGTGCGACATTGAGGTCACCCATCCAAATGACGGGCTTCTTCTTGTCTAAATCCCGGATATACGCGGAGAAGTGCTCATTCCATGTGTTCTTCTCCTTCAGAGTCTGGGGATAGGTCAGCCAGCGTCTACGTTATATATGTGATGATCCGACCTTGAGCTTCTCACCGGCGTTTGTCACGTATGTTCCTATAATATAACAACCAGGAAATTCCATCGTGATAATACGACCTTTGATACTGTCTGGGTCCGGATGTCCTGGAAGCGTTGTATGCACAGATAGAGGTTTGTGCTTAGACAGTGCAGCTGTTCCTGCTGAGTGTCGACAAGTTGACATTAGTGGGTGTAGCTGGGAGGAACATTGAACGTCAAGTACAGTATGTCTTCTTGCCGGATATAGCCCAAATACAATGAGGAAATTGCGCCGTCAGGGCTGGGTTTACTGGGACCTCGTTCACCTGATATGAAAGACATTAGGCAAGACTGAGGCTAGAACATGATGTGTACCTTAGTCTCTGTCAGTACGAGGATATCTGGATCCTCCGCCTCGAGATAGTATCGAAAGCCCTAATTGAAACGATGACTAGCAAGTCAGCACCAGATGACTCTGTTGCGCACTTTCTTGGAAGCCGATGCAAGCGAACAAATGTTCCACGTTGACAGACGAACCGTGCCTTCTATACGAGGTGGAAAGGAGATATTGACTGGTAGAACTTTGTTGTTAGGCTGTCCGTTGGGGGCCAAGGCAAGCTCTGGAGAATCATTGGATGCTTTAGCCTTCTTTGAAGCGGACGCGTCTTCATTGTCCGATAGTGACTCGGATGGGGCTTTGCGCTTTGTGGCGGTCTGCTTTTTTGGTGGCATTGCTTGTTGGCTTAAGAAAGACGCGTGAAGCGGGCAAGAGGGAGAAAAAGCTGGTCGAGAATGAAGGACAAGGCTTGCAAGGCGGCCAAGTCGCGTCATAGCACAGAAGTTGTGGCCTTCCTATTTGAGCGAACTTGTGGGTGCATATTTGTGGTCAAAAAGGACAAGCTTGGTTTCGCTTAGACAAAGCAAGACTCTGCAATCTCTCTAACTTTAAAATATTCAGCGTTGTACGCCAGCCTACTTATAAACACCTGCTACATCCACAACACCCCTCACGATCCTTCTAGCGACCCGATTAACTTATCCACACCCTCCCACCAACATTGCTCAACATGCTTACCCACCGTGGCTTCTCTGCATGGATTATCTCCGAGGGCGAACAACTACACGAGTATCTCGTTGCCGTAGACAACAACGCGAATAGGGTCTCATGTTGGATTCCAAGTGAGGCGGGAAAGGTATTTAAGTGTCGTATCTAATCTCGACGCGTCTCACTATTGCCACCAGACCTTTTCAATACACTGGAGAGACGAAGGCACCGATGTCAATTCATGCACATTCATTACGCTTGATGGATTCGTGGTTCCTGGTCGTTTTTTGTTCGGCGAAGGGAGTGCTTCCAGGGATGGCGTAAGGACTGGCCCATCTACAGAGAGGCCATTCGTTTTTGCACAAAGCCAAAGCTCAGGCGAGTCATGCATAGCGATATCTACATCAGTGTGAGGTGCTCATCTTAGATAGGCACAGATGGCAAAAGCACGAAGGATGTTGGCACCATCATGCTCAAGGTCAAGCGAGTCAAGCTGCAAGGGCCGAAGCCAGCAAATCCACTACAGAACCTTCCGAATTCCACCCAAAATCGTATTGGTGAACATTGTATTGGGTGCGCGTCCGCTGGGTCCGTGGCATTTCCGCTATGTCTAACAAATCATTTGAAGGTACGGCGAGGAGAGGGCAGCGTATACGCAATCACCCACGACGTGGAAGGTGGACCCTTACGAAGAGTCCATTAAGGGGTCGTATGTTACTTTTGTGTTCCGGTACAGGTCTCGTGGTGCGTCGATAGTCATCGTGCACATTCATCCTAATAGCAATTGTTGTAGACTGGTTAATGGCGCAAGGAATTATATCCGATCAAGTACCTGTACAAAACCGTCGTCCTGCGAAGCGACGAGTCGCCAGTGCACCCATTGCACAACCGATAACACCAAGCCCAACCCCGAGTCCCGACGTAAGGAAACTTGAGCGCATTGTAGGAATGATTTTGTTGGTTTATTATCCAGCTCACCTAGTTGTTCTCCCTTTAGAGCTCATCACTCAAGGGTGCTTTATATCCGGGGCAAAGTCGAGCGCGGCCTGCACTCAATATCAGGACCGTGAGCGTCACGGGTCCCGGAAGACACGACCACTATCCAGGAGAAAGGCTACTTGACTTTGGACTTCCACCCGACCCAAGTAGGTTTATGCAAAGCCCAGATAGTGGATATCAAGAGTCGGGGATCACGACAGTAGATCCAAGGGACCTGATCCAAAAATTGCTTTGATTTGGAGGAGAGCGATGTTTTCGATTCATGTTATGTTGATGTATTGTCTGTGTCGAACTGCTATCTTGTAAGGTATATTCTGTTGTGTATCATATTAGTATGCATCCGGAATGCTATCACTTGTGCTGAAGATTGCTGAATGACAGATGAATATTAAATGATGTCGGTGTACGTTATGAATCGATGACAAAGGAAACGGGATAATTGTTTGGATTGATTTGCACATATTGAATTCTAAGGCTTTCGCCAAATAACGCCAGTCAACCGTTTGCCTTCTTGGGAAATTCTTGTGCGTATGATGTCTGCAGTGCAATCACAACCAACCGCGTGCACGCTGCACATATGGCCTTCAAGATGGAACTTACCATCTATTGACCCCACATGTATTGCAGCAGTTTTCTACCTTCAACTGACTATTCCAGGAAAATTCGAAGTCGTTGAATGTACTAATCCTGACGTGTCTCCCAACGGTGAATTTATTTGCCTGGTTGCATTAAAATTCATCTCACCGCATTGCGCTGCAGGAAAGATTCCATTCCTCACTCATGGTCACGCCGCAATATCCTCTCTCCCAACTATTATTTCTTTCGTTTCCTCCCTGGCAAAAGTCACCGCGTCAGGTGCAAGGGACCTTGACGCGTCTTCAAGTGCTCATCAAAGAGCAAAGCAAACCGCATGGTGCTCACATGTAGAATCGAACATTGGAGACCTCGTGGTGAGTTCATACCTGTGTGGATCATTCAATGTTTGATGTCATTATAGGCGTGTTCGTTTTACTCTATTGATACCAATTTCTCGAACCTCACAAGCCGTACCATGACATCCATGCTTCCATTTCCGCAACGCTACTACGTGGCCGAACGTATACGTGAATTGCACCGACCACGTTTGGAGGCGGCAGGTCTGTGGACACGACCAGCGTCTGAACCAGACAAGGACCCCTTCGGGAAGAGGCCAAAGAAAGAAGACCACAGAGACAAATATACGCGTGCTTTCGAATCGGATAGAGTGAGTCCTTTGTTATATACTTGGACACGGCTGATGATCACCACCTTACAGGTATCCACACGAGCGAAGGCGACATTTGCCCTTTATGCAAACTTACTGGACGGGCAGAAGTATTTCTTCGGGGAGCAGTGAGGAGGACCAATGTTTCTTTTGCTGCGTTGTATAGTCTGAACTCAATTTCCAGGCCTACAGTTCTTGACATCTATTTGGCCTCCCACATTCTCCTGTTGCTTGATCCACCATTCCCGGACCCAATGATGCGGAATATTCTGGAGGACTTGTATCCGACGCTCGTAGCACACGCGCGCAATGTCCAAGCGGAAGTCTCCCAAATACCGCAGTATCCAATAGCACCCGCGCAAAAATATTCTTTGCTGTCTTTAATACCGCGACCCCTCAGCAACCCTGTGGGCAAGATGGAGAACCAACCGGATGAGACAGACCTTCGGTTTCGCCGCATGCGATGGGCGTGGTTTGCGCTTGCGGTTGGCAGCGTGGCATGCTACGCCGTTCACTTCTGCATGCACACTGTCATTGTAGTGAGACCTCAACGTGTGCAGAACCATGGCCCAGGAGCGGATCAAGATGACGAAACAGCGGCTGCGGACGACGAAGCAGGCGATGGTGGTGGTGTTCAGGACGGGGACGAGTAAGGCGAACCTATGAACACTCCGTGATAACTTTTGGCACTTGGTGAACTCTTCATATCTGACTCATGATGAGGCTTGCTTCACCCCTAGGAGTTTTACGAGTTCTCTTGTATAACCGCTTTTAGGTTGTCTCTTACATGCGACATTCTCCTTTCCGGAGTACCAAATCAATACATGATGTCGAGTGTCATTCGTGTTTCGACACATCCCAGTTGCATGAATTGCGCTTCACGATCTAGTCCCAATTTACCGATTCAGATATTGGATGTTGTATACACGTTTTAGATGAGACTAGCTAATTATAATCACCTAAAGTTACATGCAAGGCCATTCGTTAAGAAACTGTAGAGATTGAGCATATGTGTGCTGATCTTTGCTGTCCAGATGAACCATAATATGGACATGGTCACCACCGTGCACCCGCTGATAACCGACGCTAGCATGACCATCGTCGCAGACTTGAACACGTTGTACAGTAACGCGATTGTGAAGTAGATCATCCTATTCAAGGCAAGGTAACCATCAGTCATTGGTATGGACCCGGGAGTATCCTTGCACCTACCCCCACATGAGCATTGCAAATGGGAGACTGTGAATCGTTGCAAGGGCTTTTACTCCGAAAACTGTCCCAGTCATACTGAACAAGAGATTTTCCTGATATGCCTATTAGTTAGCATGGCAGAGATGCACGCTATGTTGAAAACTTACTACTTCATCTACTGATTCAGCGCCATACCTTCGATTCTGAGGCGCCAGCAGAAGCGAGACAATCAAGGAACCGGTGAGGAAGATAATTGAGAGGTAGGTAGCAATGATCCCGACCGATTGTGACGAGCCGATGTTCACATTTGGCACTGCAAGGAAACTCACATCTACGGCTAACATAACGGTGGACTGGTCGAAACAAATCAACATCAAATTACGAAGAGGGATGCTGACTTGATGATACACACGTAAATCGTGATACTAGACCATTCATCCATGAGGTCCTTGGCGAAGTCTTTCCGCCGTTGCAAGATGATGCCCTCGTCCACCCACACCCTTCGAAGTGCTTCCAAGCGCGCTCGTGGTGCCCAGAAAAGCATGGCCTCGAGAACAAAGAAAAGACTGCTGATCAGTGGGTGAGTGTCAGTAGCCTCAGCAAACACAGGTTTGTCGGCGTCGAGACGAGCGTAGGGTAGACCACAAAAGTTGTAAAACTTGGCTCTATCTTCAAAATGAATTAGCCGCGCAAGGAAGGGCAGAAGTTATTAAACACACAGAAGAAGTGCATGAACCTCGCTATTGATAAAATGATGAATCGCGATTGACAACATGGATATATTTACTTACCGATGACGCAAGTAGAATGGAGGAACGTAGATCCATCGTTTATATCCGAAGCATTCTCTAGCGAAATATGATAACCTTTTAAAACATTAAACGCAAGTGACTCGAAGGAGAGTGCCCCACCTTGGAGATGGCCAATCAAATCGAGGATTCTAGAGAGCTCACCGGCATCGAAAGGCGACAGAGACGCATCCGAAGTGATCATTTCTGGATGTCGTATTCAAAAATAATCGAAAGTTAATGGGTTACACGAGATCGGTACCTGCACTGGCATGCATGACAAGCTCCCTTAGTTCTTTGACGAGTATCGACCGATTCATCTGGTGGTTCGGGTAGTGCCCGCAGTGCATCCTGCTTGTTTCAAATGATGACGATCGTACTGAATCTATAAATATTCAAATCAGAACTAATCCTACGGGAAGTAAATGAAACTCGTACAACTGCAAGTAACAAACCAGTACTGTTGCTCCAAGGCATGTCCTAAATGATGGTTCATATCAGCGATGTCGTACGTTCTGCACGACGCACCCAAGTGAGCCAGATCATAGACTAGGATCGCACTAAAAATGCCCTCAGTTTCTTCATTGAGATCAACTAGCCAAAAGAGTGTTCGGGCCTCGTGGTCGACAAAATAGTATTTACAAGATACTTCAGTTTGCTCTACTTCAAGTTGCACGACGAGCTCGATGTCATCAGTGAAGTCCACCAATTTGTTGCGCGCCATGTTGCACAACGCATCTGTGTATCCGTCGACCATGCGGAACGTATTTTCGTTTATATTTGCCTCGGTGTATGCTCTCTATAGATAATATGTTTCATAGTCCAGGAAAAAATGTGTATGATCCATGACTGAATGCTTACGAGTTTGCCATCGTATAATTTGTACAGATACAAAGCGCCTTCGGGATGTACACAAGACTTCCAGTCGTCGGTCAACCATGGGCATGATCTGCATGATTTGTCATCCGCATTCATGTACAAGTTACCTGACCGATACACTTACTGGTTGGGGAAGCGTCTCGTGAGTTCTGGAAGTCGAAAGTGCGTGCCAGGCGTATCTCTGGGACTTCGTAACTCTTCAAAACTATCCACTGAATATGGTGACAAAAAACGTACACAAGAGGACGATTTCTATATCGTGAATCTGAAACATCAGCTGGTGTGAATGGAACAAAGGTGGGATCAATTTGAGTAGGCATGCTGCGGATCGAACAGTTATTTGGAAGTGTTGAAGGCAACATCGCATCTGAGTCTGGAGTGCCGTTTGCTGTCACGGTGTGCATATGCATGTTATAAAGTGGTAATAGCGAGGTGACCTGGGAACACTGAGCGACAGAAGTACAGGTCAAGACATTATCGCATGATGAAGTAGCGGAGGACGTCGGGTCGCCATTATGCCTGGGTTGACTGTGAATCTTGGTCACAAAGCGTCGGAAATAAGACATGAGAATGCGCAGACGCTGGGTAGATGAAGTGGTAAGTGCCATGAACACTTGGCACATACGTTTCAAGAGCCTTAGAATGATTAGTTTCATGCTCGACATCTTTCGATGTTCTCGTACGTTGTAAACGCTCAAGCGCCCAGCGTCCCACTGAGAAAAATCCCACACTCACCTTGTATTCAGGTATGAGGCCAATAGGAGCGGCAAGGGCAGCCAGGATAGTTAGTTTACTATAATGTTACCACACTGCACCAGTGGCGTTGTATGCAAAGGTGATGAAAATTATTCGTTCAACTGGGAAGTGTAAGAAATTGAGTCTAAGTTGCCTGATCTTGGGCCTTGGCTGTCCAGATGAACCAGTGGCACATTATGAACATGGTCACCACCGTGCACCCGCTGGTAACCGACGCTAGCATGGCCATCGTCGTAGACTTGAACACGTTGTACAGTAAAGCGATTGCAAAGTAGATCATCCTATTCAACTTGAAGGGTAATAATGTAACCAATGATTAGTCATGGGTACTAGGGACTTGGAAGTACCATTTGCACCTACCCCCACATAAGCAGACTGTGGATCGTCGCAAGAGCCTTAACTCCGAAAAATGTCCCAGTCATATTTAACAAGAACTTTTACGAGTATAACTGCTTTTAGGTTGTCTCTTACATTAGACATTCTCCTTTCCGGAGTACCAACCAATACATGATGTCGGGTGCCATCCGTATTTCGATCCATAAACTGCGCTTCACAATCTAGTCCCAACTTGCCGATTTAGATATTTGATGTTGTATACACGTTTTACGAGGAGATTGAGCTAAATATTATCACCTGAAATTACATTCGAAATTATTCGTTAAGAAAGTGTAGAGATTGAGCATATGTGTCCTGATCTTTGCTGTCCAGATGAACCATAATATGGACATGGTCACCACCGTGCACCCGCTGATAACCGATGCTAGCATGACCTTCGTTGCGGACTTGAACACGTTGTACAGTAACGCAATTGCGAAGTAGATCATCCTATTCAAGGCAAGGTAACCATCAGTCATGGGTAGGGACTCGGCAGTATCCTTGCACCTACCCCCACATGAGCATTGCAAATGGGAGACTGTGAATCGTCGCAAGGGCCTTCACCCCGAAAAATGTCCCAGTCATATTTAACAAGAGATTTGTCTGATAAGCCAAGTAAGCATGGCAGAGATGCACGCTATGTCGAAAACTGACTGCTTTGTCCGCTGATTCAGCGCCATATTTTTGATTCTGACGCGCCAACAGAAGCGAGACGATCAAGGAACCAGTGAGGAGGATAATTGAGAGATAGGTAGCAATGATCCCGACCGACTGTGACGTGCCGATGTTCACATTTGGTACTGCAAGGAAACTCACATCTACGGCTAACATGACGGTGGACTGGTAGAACCAAATCAGCATCAAGTTATGAAGGGGGATGCTGACTTGATGATACGCACGTATATTGTGATACCAGTCCACTCATCCATAAGGTTTTTATTGAAGTTTTTCCACCGTGGCATGATAACGGATTCATCCACCCACACTCTTCGAAGTGCTTCCAAGCGCGCTCGTGGTGCCCAGAAAAGCATGGCCTCGAGAGCAAAAGAAAGACTGCCAGTCAATGAGTAGGTGTCAGCAGGCTCATCAAACACAGATTTGTCTGCGTCTAGACGAGCGTAAGGTAGACCACAAAGGTTGAAACACTTGGCTCTATCTTCAAAATGAATTAGCCAGGAAGCGCAGAAGTGAATAAACACACAGAAGTAGTGCATGAACCTCGCTATTGATAAAATGATGAATCGCGATTGACGACATGCCAGTGGATAGATTTACTTACCGATGACGCAAGTAGAATGGAGGAAATCATTGTCTTGAGCGTTTTCTAGCGAAATGTAATAACTTTTTAGACCATTAAACGCAAGTGACTCGAAGGAGAGTGCCCCACCTTGGAGATGGCCAATCAAATCGAGGATTCTAGAGAGCTCATCGGCATCGAAAGGCGATAGAGACGCATCCGAAGTGATCATTTCTGGATGTCGTATTCAAAAATATTCGAAATTTAATGGGTTACAGGGGATCAGTACCGGCACTGGCATGCATGACAAGCTCCCTTAGTTCTTTGACGAGCTTCGACCGATTCATCTGGTGGTTCGGGTAGTGCTCGCAGTGCATCCTGTTTGTTTCAAATGACGATGATGATACTGAATCTATAAAGACATTCAAATCAAAACTAATCATATGGGAAGTGACTGAAACTCGTACAAATGCAAGTAACAAACCAGTACTGTTCCTCCAGGGCATATCCTGATGATGGTTCATATCAGCGGTGCCGTACGTTCTGCATGACGCACCCATGTGAGTCAGATCATAGACTTGGATCGCACTAAAAATGCCCTCAGTTTCTTCATTGAGATCAACTAGCCAAAAGAGTGTTCGGGCCTTGTGGTCGACAAAATAGTATTTACAAGACACTTCAGTTTGCCCCTCTTCAAGTTGCACGACGAGTTCGATGTCATCAGCGAAATTCACTGATTTGTTGCGCGCTTTGTTGCGCAACGCATTTGTGTATCCATCGACCATGCGGAACGTAGTTTCATTTATATTTGCTTCAATGTACACTCTCTGCAGAGAATATGTTTGGTAGTCCATGAAAAAAATGTGTATGATCTATGACTGAATGCTTACAAGTTTGTCAGCGTATAATTTGTACAGATACAAAGCGCCTTCGGGATGTACACAAGGCTTCCAGCCGTCGGTCAACCATGGGCATGATCTGCATGATTCGTCATCCGCATTCACAAGTTACCTGATTGACGCACATACTGGTTGGGGAACTGTCTCGTGAGCCCTGGAAGTCGAACATGCGTGTGAGGCGTATCTCTGGGACTTCGTAACTCTTCAAGACTATCCACTGAATATAGTGACAAAAAAACGTACACAAGAGGACGATTTCTATATCGTGAATTTGAAACATCAGTTGGTGTGAACGGGACAAAGGTGCGAGGCGGATCGATTGGAGTAGGCATGCTGCGGATCGAACAGTTACTCGGAAGTGTCGAAGGCAACACCGTATCTGAGTCTGGAGTGCCGTTTGTTGTCACGGTGTGCATAGGCATGTTATGAAGTGGTAATAGCGAGGTGACCTGGGAACATTGAGTGATGGAAGCACAGGTCAAGACATTATCGCATGATGGAGCGGCGGAGGACCTCGAGTCACTGTTATGTTTGGATTGACTGTGAATCTTGGTCACAAGGCGTCGGAAATAAGACATGAGAATGCGCAGACACTGGGTAGATGAAGAGGTAAGTGCCACGAACACTTGGCACATACGTTTCAAGAGCCTTAGAATGAGTAGTTTCATGCTCGACATATTTCGATGTTCTCGTACGTTGTAGACGGTCAAGCGCCAGCATCCCAAGAAAATCCCACATTCACCTTGTATTCAAGTATGAAGCCAACACTAGGAGGGACGACCGCGAAACAGTTAGTACGCAGTCACCAGTGTGGTAAAATTTATGGTAAACTGTATTCCTTCTTTTACTAAGAATCTGACCACGGGAGACTAGAAGCTTTTGCCAGCTTTCACTCGCTATAGATCTGTTCAAAATCCGCTGCAATCACGGCTACAACTCTGGGTCTAAGGGGATCTCCAGTCTCCAGAGCCTTCCGAGCAAATGATACACTCATCAATGGCAACATAATATTGTACAACTGGCCCCAGCTCAAGCCCAAGCTCGAGTTTAGCGAGAAAGCAGCTCTGCCGTAAAGGCCTCAGAGATGTCATTTCTCAAACTGTGGGACTCATATGAAGACCGAGTTGCTTCTGAAGAACAATCCAATCGCATGCCGCCTGGTGAAGGACCAATTTTATGCAGCAGTGACCATGTTTTTCTTTTTTCTTGGCACTGGGGACAAGGGCCTATTTTCCAGAGAGTCAAATTTTAAGTACACCGCATCAGCGGAATGGATTGTACTACAGAGTGCTACAGAGTGCTTTGTAGTTGCTACAGCCGCTGTTGCCGTTTCCTGATGGCCGTGATCGAAGACAAACTGAGACCACCCTGAAATCTGGCGAAAAATCTTGCTTTCATTCTGAATAAATGTTGATCAGCCAATCAGATTTCATTTTTCACAATGTGTTCAAAATATGTTCACCATGATTTCAAGTGGCTCAGCTTTGCAAAATTCTGTCATTCCTCATGGTGTGTTCAGATTTATTCCAAAGGACACATTGCCCTGTCTCCCCAGTGTGGACGGGGCTGGGTTATATGGGCTGAACTCATTATCAGTCAGTACCGAGCCAGTATATTACGTGGAGTCGCTCGAATTGTTTAAACGGCTTACTAGTTTACACATTAGTTCATCGACATGGATTAATGCGCGACTCAAAGTGAAGGAGTAGTACTGATTTAGGTTAGACGCTCTTACGAGGAGACTCGGTTGATTACAACTACCTGGCATTGTATGCATAGGTGACGAAAATTATTCGTTCAGGAAGGGTAAGAAATCGAGTCTAAGTTGCCTGATCTTTGCTGTCCAGACGAACCACATTATGAACATGGTCACCACCGTACACCCGCTGATAACCGACGCTAGCATGGCCATCGTCGTAGACTTGAACACGTTGTACAGTAATGCGATTGCGAAGTAGATCATCCTATTCAAGGCAATGTAACCATTAGTCACGGGTAGGGACTTGGGAATATCATTGCACCTACCCCCACATAAGCATCGCAAATGGGAGACTGTGAATCGTCGCAAGGGCCTTTACTCCGAAAAATGTCCCAGTCATATTTAACAAGAGATCTGTCTGATATGCCTAGTTAGTATGCCGGATATGCACGTTACGTTGAAAACTTACTGCTCTATCTGCTGATTCAGCGCCATACTTTTGATTCTGACGTGCCAGCAGAAGCGAGACAATCAAGGAACCAGTGAGGAGGATAATTGAGAGGTAGGTAGCAATGATCCCGACCGACTGCGACGAGCCGATGTTCACATTTGGCACTGCAAGGAAACTCACATCTACGGCTAACATGACGGTGGACTGGTAGAAACAAATCAGCCTCAGGTTACAAAGGGGAATGTTGACTTGATGATACAAACGTATATCGTGATCCCAGTCCATTCATCCATGAGGTTTTTGTTGAAGTCTTTCCACCGTGGCATGATGACGGACTCATCCACCCACACTCTTCGAAGTGCTTCCAAGCGCGCTCGTGGTGCCCAGAAAAGCATAGCCTCGAGAGCAAAAGAAAGACTCCTTGTCAACGGATGGAAGTCAGTAGCCTCAGGATACACAGATTTGTCGGCGTCGAGACGGGCACAAAGTAGACCACAGAAGTTGAAAAATTTGGCTCTATCTTCAAAATGTATTAGCCACGCACGGAGGTGCAGAAGTGAATAAATATACAGAAGTAATGCATGAACCTCGCTATTGATAAAATGATGAATTGCGGTTGGACGACATAGTCTTGCTTACCAATGATGCAAGTAGAATGGAAGAAGTTAGATCCATCGTCTGTGTCCGAAGCATTCTCTAGCGAGATGTAATACCATTTGAGACCATTAAAGACGAATGTTTCAAAGATGACTGCCTTACCTTGGAGATGGCTAATCAGATCCAGGATTGTGGAGAGTTCATCGGCGTCGAAAGGCGACAGAGACGCGTCCGAAGTAATAATTTCTGAACGACATGCTCAAAAATAATCGAAGGCCAACGGGTTACAGGAGATCAGTACCTGCACTGGCATGCATGACAAGCTCCCTTAGCTCTTTGACGAACTTCACTCGATCCATCTGATGGTTCGGGTAGTACTCGCAGTGCTTCCTACTCGTTTCCAATAATGACAATCATACTGGATCTGTAAAGATGCTGATTAAAACTGATTTGCAAGAAGTAACGGAAATTCATACAACTGTAAGTGACGAACCAGTACTCCTGTTCCAATGCATAACCTACAGGTGGTTCATATCGGCAGCGTCGTACGTTCTGCATGACGCACCCATGTGAGTCAGATCATAGACTTGGATCGCACTAAAAATGTCTTCTATTTCTTCATCAAGATCGACTAGCCAAAAGAGTGTTCGAGCCTCGTGGTCAACGAAATAGTATTTGCAAGATTTTTCAGACCCTGTGTCAACTTGCACGACGAGCTCGATGTTCCCACCAATGAGATCCGCTGATTTATTGCGTGCTTCGACCCACAACGAATCTACGCATTCCTTGACCGTACAAAATTTCTTGTCTGTGTTTGCTTCAGTGTACGTTTTCTGCAGAGAGTATGTTCCTCCGTCCATGAAAACATGCGTATGGTTGAATACTTACGAGGCTGTCATTGTACAAATACAGCGCGCCTTCGGGATGTACACATGACTCCCAGCCTTCGGTCAGCCATGTGCAAGATCTGCATGGTTCGTCATCCATATTCGCATATTACCTGACTGAGGCACTCACCGGTTGGGGAAGCGCCTGGTAAGTCCCGGAAGTTGAACGCGCGTACCAGTCGCAACTCTGGAAGGCAACTCATCAAGACTATCCACTATCGTGACAGAGAACGTACACAGGAGGACGATTTTCGTATCGTGAGACATCAGTTGGAATGAACGGAGCAAAAGTGTAATGCGGATTGGCTTGTTGATTGGCCTCCGAGTTGGCCTGCGGGAGAACGCTTGGAGTAGGCATGCTGCAGGTCGGCCGGTGACTCGGAGGTGTCGAAGTCAATATCGCGTTCGAATCTGGAGTGCTGCTCACTACTTGTTTCTTATGACACGGTAATATCGAGGGACACTGTACGCTGGAAGCACAGGCAAAGACTTTATCGTGCTGTGCAGTGGAGAACCTGGGTTGACCGCGTATTTTGATCACAAAACGTCGAAAACAGGACACGAGAATGCGTAATCTCTGGGCTGATGAAGTGGCAAGTGCTGCGAAAACTTGGCACAGATATTTGAAGAGCTTCAGGATGATCAGTCTCGTGTTCAACATATTTCTGTGATCGCCCGACTCGTCGGTTGCTGTAAAACGTTCAAGCGCTAAACTCCCAACGTGAAACGAACATGTTTTCCAAATTCACACATGCCAATCTACTTACTTCAAGTTCATCGACAATGCTTTACATGTGCCACGCAATTGATGTATTCGTTGGCAGCGTTTGAGAAAGGACCATCAAGACATAGCTACAATTGTGTAGTACTGTACTGGATGAGATCATGATGTATCTGCTATGGTGATGAAATGGCCAAGATCTGTCCAACATCCGAACTTAACGCCTAGATCAAAAAGTCCATCATTGTCCCTCGCCTTCGCCTTCACCCTCGCTTTCGACTCCCTCGCCGCCGTCGTTGACACCATTTTTGTCTGGGTGATATGGGTCATATATGATCGACTCCAGATGCTCGAGAGCCGCCTGCATGAGGTGTCTAGTACGGTGCATAACGACTGCTGTTGACGAAATCACTGCGCACCCGGCCGACCTCACTAAGCTCCTCGCCCTCTTCGCCCGTAAATGTCTCAAAGGCGCTCTCATCAACAAACGCGTTGTCCAGATCATCGTCTTCTGAAACGTTTGAGTCTGGGTGGAGAGATGCACATAGAGACATCGCCTCGAATATCGGCTCCACTGAGCGATTAGCTCTTATTAGCATGTGTAAATCGTTTTAACCTTCGCAAAACTTACGAGATGTATGGTTTGACGGGATGATGTTCAGCTCTCGCATATTGGCAGCTTCATCATTTTCAGACGACTCGCATGCTTCAGGTTCTTCAGCTAATTCGTCTAGCTGACAATATATTAATGGCCCAGATTCTGGACGCGAAATGGCGTGCAGGGTAATGGCATGGTATGGAACCTGAAATCCGACTCCAGTGGAAGACATGAAGACAAGAGCGCTATGAAGGTAAAACGTCAGGCCACTCTAAGGTAACGAGAATTAATCTATATAGCTACCTCTCGATCACAAACAACGTTCCGTTCGCGCAATCTTGTTCAGTGAATGATTGGAGGGGGGGATCAAGTGTAACGCATACATTATCCTCCTTGTGGCGCAGAACGGGAGGGATGTCATTGAAAGACGCAGGAGTCGATCCGATGATATTTCTGTGCTCTTCGACAGAGACATATTGTGGGACAGATGAGATCAACGTCGTAGAGACCATATTGGTACTGGTAGATGTCGAAGTCATCGACTTGATGGAAAGTTTACAGATGAAATCGGAGACTGCCGCTTATCTTATCTTATCTCCTGCCAGCAACGTCTGTGACTCAACCCAGCTCCTGAGTCCTACTTAGCCCCTATCATGTGTCACTCTGGCTAGACCGAATGAAAAGTCAAATCTTATATTTACGGATACTCTGGGCGAGTATATTTGTCATTGTGAATCTACCTGCCAGGAAGAAGAACGACATTACAGTGCATGCACGAGCTCACCCTTTGACCTTAGGCCAGTTGGAATCATACCAGGAGGTGAGTAACGCCCATCACTTTTTGTAGATAACTGATGCAATTTTTAAACTGAAGAAAATTCGCAGCGTGCACTTGGCTGTTTCCAATCAAATGGACTACATTGAACGAAGTGTACATTATGGAATTTGAATTTGATTGCGCGCGCTCGATGGTTCTTGGTAGTAGATGATACAGGGTTACAACTCGACACCTGGTTATCCAACTGTAAGTAAGTGCCTCTGGACGACACGAGTTTAACACGAGTACACCACAGTAAACTCTTCATGACTTTTGCATGTCTGTATGTTGGAATATTCGATCAGACGGTCGGGGACTTGGATTGATATCAGGAAGGACGGATGAAAGAATACTGCCCGCCTTCGTTCTCCAGCACTTGCTGTGATCACAGGCCCCGGATGAGAAGGCTTCATTGAGACAACCATTCCCATGTTTTGAAGGTATTTGACTCTCGGTACTAATAGGGCGGTGGTCGAGCACCACGAACAGATAAATCCAAGCCTGGCAACGACAACACTTTCGTTGGTTAGTAGTGTGATGCATCCGATGCAGCGAGATAACGGGTATCGTGCGACTTTGCTTTCGCAGGGATGATCTAGCTCAGACGAATCTGTTGGGAATGCAGTGATGTTACACAAGAATATCGCGGCGCACTTCAAGTTAAACAACGTGCACGATCGCCAGCGGCTGAGACAATGCCTGGATCGTGACTGTGACAAACGTAGAAAGACAGTAGTATGATTCCGGTTCGGTTAGGACAGAGGAAACATACTAGTAGCCGACTGTCCAACGTTTAACAATCAGCTACTAGTATGTTTCCTCTGTCAATCGACGTTCACCATTCAATGTTTTTAACTGTGACAAAATGAAGAGGCCGTGACCACCTGCGTCACGTCCGACGTGACAATCATGCTCTCATAAGTTCTGCATCACAGTAAAACAATCCGAGCTCACCATGGACGATGATCTCATCGTCATTGATGATGTCGAAGAACAACAACCGGGTCCATCTTCCACCGTCAATGGCGCAAAGCCGACCCCTCCAACTCAACCACAGAGAACGCGCCCCCTGCGCGCCGCCGCAGAACATGCAATGGCTACAACTCTGCGTTTACGGGGCTCCCCTGAGCCCTCGGAACGGATGACGCGCTCGTCATTAGCAAAAAATCGACCTCAGCCGAAGCTCAAACTCAAGCTCAGCGAGAAAGCAGCTGCACAGGCCCCAGGAATGTCATTTCTGGGTCAGTATGACCGGGAGTTGGACTCAGATGATGAGGACCTTGCCTTTGAAGAACAGTTCATCATTCGCATGCCACCTGGGGAAGATTGTGAAAAGCTGCGCAAGATGGTTTCCTCCAGAGAAGTTGGGAATGATGTATGGTTTAAATTTAAGGGTGAGTGGTCTTTGCTCCCTACGGTGGTCGGCCGACTTTAATTCTACGTAGATTCACGTCGAGGAATCTTTCATGTTGGAAATACCTTGTATTCCTTCAAGCTTGTCGATCTTCCGTGTATCATTGAAGCACAGAAGACCTTGGATAACAAGCAAATGTTCAAAGTAGCAGATATATGTCAGGTTATTTGTCTCGCTTGTTCTGTAGTATCTTCCTCTAAACATATTTGCAGATGCTTGTCGTCGAAAACCGCATTCCCAATGAAGATGCATTCACAGCAGCTCGTAATGTGAATGTCGATGAATTTATTTGGCCGCACGGTATCACCCCACCGCTGCACCATGTTCGCAAGCGACGATTTCGAAAGAGGGTTAACAAAAGGGTACATACGTCCTGCGTCCGTTTATATATATGTCTTCTGACGTTACCAAAGACTATTGAAAGCGTCGAGGAGGCAGTCGAACGGCTATTAGCCACGGACGAACTTGCTGCAGAGGTCAAATATGGTATAATCTCAGTCTTGAGAGTTAGCCTCGTCTAAAAGGATTTGTGGCTAGATGTCCTGGACAATGTCAACCCAGATCTTTCTGATTCAGAATTTATTGAACGGGATGAACCCCTGGATGCACCTACACCCGGTGTCATTGGCTCGGAAGCAGGCGATGCTCCCACTCCAGGACCAGACTTCGGGGGGGATGAGGGCGAAGGCGAGGAACCGGAAGAAGATGAAGGCGAGGGTGATATCGACGAGGACCTCGCGGCAGAACTCGACCTTGCCCTTGGTGATGAAGATGAGGAAGGCGAGGGTGAAGACGAAGAGGATGACGAAGAGGATGAAAGTGAGGACGAAGATGAGGATGAGGACGACGAAGAAGCGCAGGAGAGGAAGCTGCTGAATGAAGAGATTAGGGACCTTGAAGCTGCGGTGCTGAAGAAGCGCAATGAAATCGCCAGTTCCGCGAATCCTCTGATTAAGGTATCTTTTCCCCCACTATTTTCAATGGAGTGGTTCTCATTTTATTCTTAGAAACGATTCGAGGATGCACTACGAAAACTGTCAGCTGATCTAGAGATGAAGGCTGCCCAGCGAGACGAGATGAAGGAAAGACAACGGCGTAAGAGGGAGGGTATTGCTCCAGAAGATCCAGATACAGATCCGGAGGGTGCTATTCAGGAAGATGCTCAAACAATGGGAGATCTATTTGGGTCCGACGACCCTGCCGCAATGGAGGTTGGCTGATAGTGGCACATTGCCCCCCAGTGTGTACTTTATTTTTGTCGCATCATCACATCCTCGTACTTGTAACTTAGCATTTTGACACCACACGATATATCTTCATGATGACCCCTGCAGACATACAATTCCCGCTTGCATGACCAGCGGAGCATACACGATACATATGAATGGTGCGAACCACACACCCAGGATCTCCCAGTTCCAGATGGCGCTTTCTACTTCTGTAGGTAACAGTACGAGCCAACCCCATGCTAGAATACAATAGCCAGCGTATCGCAGAAGAGAGATCGTCATGCTTGAAGATCGGGATGACGTGGCGAGAGGGACACCCATGAATAAAGCAAGCATGGCGGCGAGAGAAAAGTTTAGTAGGGACATGATAGATATCACCGTCGATGTTAGGCACAAATTTGACGCTTTCAGGAGCACTGAAGTCGGAGCTATTTCTGGGGCATTTTTTGGAAGTAGTGGAAGAAGTCCTGGGGGTATCAGAGACACAGCAGCTAAAATAGCTGGCGCGAAGAACTATTGGGCAAAGCGGGTTGGTATACAGCATCAAGAGGTATCCAAACGACTCACTGTTCGGTTCTCGCCAAACCGTCGGCTACACAGTAAATTGAACACAAGAACTCCTAAAACGTGAGTGGCCATCATGATGATAAGGACAGGTACCATGGGCCGTCGTCTATTGCTCCACGTGTCTTTTGTCCTAGGCTCCTTTTCTGAAGACCCGCTGTCTTTCGATGAGACTTCGGATACTTCGCGAATCCACCCCGCATCCACCCACTCGCCAAGCCCTTTGAATAACATGGCAACGCCGACGAGGATGGCGCTTGGGAGGAACATTCCAATCTTCATGAAAGTCCCAGGGCTGGTTAAAATGTAAAAGAAAAAGGAAGCGTGTAGACGCTCTAGGAGGTTATTCATTGTCCTCAGTGTAGACTCGATAATCCTAACGGAAGTTGCTTTAGTTAGGTGTGATACACGGGGGAAAAAGCAAAATATTACTCACCTGCCTAACGCATGGAACCCATGCGGTCCGTCTGCTGGAACGGCAAACAATGTAATCGCATCGATACGGAATCTGAATCAAGTTAGCATCCCCGTGCAAGCCACAGAAAAAGAAAACAGAATCACTGATGGAACAGCCCGTGCACCCCGCTGCACATGCCCCGTGCCTGGTAGCCAATGTGCCGGACTACGTTTCTTGCCCGATACTCGTATTGCTGAAGTTGTGGACTCCGCCTAACAAAATCCGGAGTCCATGACGGAAGGATACTCCATTCTGATGACCGGTCGACAAAATCTGCTGGCTCCAAGTGATCATACACTGTCATTGGGACGCCGCCTGTGTAATGTGAGATAAGTCTGAAGGAATTGATGAGGTCTTGATTTGGGAGGCGTCCGTTCAACCCTTCTGTAAGAATCTGTCAGTAAGTAGATCATATGGTGTTTAATTCACCCACCGTGGAAGACACCCAGGTGAGAGAAAGAATGACTGCTGTAATCGATATTTAAAGCAGTCCAGATGACCCCCGAGATGTGCTCGAGAGAGTCTGTACGGAGATCTACAAGGAGTTTCATCAAGCTTGGGGCAGGGCAGAGATGCTGAATGCCATACTTGATGGTACTGTGCCATGGTATGCGTTCAACCATGCATGCATTCCATGGAGGTAGTCATCACTGATGACAAAAATGATGTCTTTTGCCCACAAGGAATAATCTGCCAAATAAGGTGAATTTCGAAGTTACTCGACTCGATGACCCTACCTTTCAGAAATGCAGCAAGGGACAATACAGTAGATATTCCGCGTAAATTGAGTGTGCCATGTCCTGCGATACTTAGCCATGATGCACTGATCACCATGGCTTCTGTTCCAGCGGCTCGAGGCGATGACATTACGGCGTACGCGTTGCTACCTGAAATCGTCTGGCAAACGTTGATAACACACGAGCCACTGAAAATGAAAACTCACTCCTTTGCTCGTATTGAAGGTATAATTTTGTGTGGAAGCAGCAAGGCCGAGTTTACTAAACTCTGTCCTAAAGAATTCTGCTCTCCTGCCAATCGCATAAGTAAAGTCATGTTGTTGACCGCCGAAAGGGGAGACACTTACTGGTCACTCGTGAGATTTTGGTCTCGAATACCATCCAGTTGGTACAGATGCAAGTCCGCTGTATGAACGTCCCCCCAGTTCCAATATGTGTTGACCTTTGGCTGCATTAGCTCACGTGCAAGCAACTGACAGGTGCACGTACTTGTGCGGGTTGAAGCGCATTCTCATCTATGTATGTTCCTTGGGAGAGCAATGGCACAGGGATAAGTAGCATCCACGCATATCCAACGATGAATAAGACAGTCCTGCAGGAACTCAGCGCGAGACGAGTGAATGATGGACTCCACTGACGTCAATGTTGTTAAATTGCGGTTGAGTATAGCTGCCGCCCGTCTTCGCCGTCGAAGTCTGGCAACATTTGCGTCTGTCTTGGGTCTGTTGAGGAATCCTCGTATTCTGTCCATTTGAGCTGACCACGATCTCCGCTCAAAGGTAAGCTGAAAATTACGGGACAGTGAGTTAAAGCAACAGTGTAGTTACGTAACGTTGACATACTTTAGCGACGGAACCAAATCTACATTTGCGCTCCTCCCTGAAAGCCTCACTCCTGGTTCAACTCCCGTTCTCGTTTCGTTTTACACCGTTGTAGTCCCAATTACCTTTGGATCTGGCTCTTCAGTAACGGGTCATGCCGCCAAAACGCAAACATCGCACGTCCCCAGCTCCGAAAGGATTGGTTGCAGGGGAACAACTTAAACGAGGCAAACTGCCTGGCAATGATCCTTGGGCTTGGGTTAGCACGGACGTCACCCACACCTCTCAGATTACCTTGGAGCATCGTCTCATGACGTGCGGCCTTTCCAGGAGGAGTGGAAACCCATTTTGTACAAACAAGTACGCCCATAAGCCAGAGAAACAGAGTACTCCTACCCCCAAGCACGACGTCGCAGATGGGGAGCTGCAGGACGACGTCATCATCATCTCTGATGATGAACCACCACATTGCAGTAAAAAGTTGTGCAAGAACAATCCCAATTGTTTGAACTATCTCGGACAAGAGACATGGGAAGACGAAGGTGAGTTTGTAATTGGCAACGCGACTTCTTGCATGGCAAAGCTAAGCAACATGCTCTGAACCTAGACAAAGCCAAGGAATTGTTCCTAAAGGCATCTGACCTAGGATTCAATCCAGTGCTCAACGCCCGAGATCCTGAACTTCCCGTTGGCTTAAAGGTAGAATAGATTAGCGTGTGCTGCGATCATACAATGAGTTGTACTCACATCCGAAAATCAGAACCTGGGCGCAACGTGTTATGCGAATGCCTTCATCCAAGTAAGTATATTTTCACATTATCATCTTGAACTGATTGGAATAAGCGCTAAGGTATGGTTCCGAGACCTCGCTTTTCGCCATGGTGTCTATATGTGTCAACCATCACAGGATAAGGAGGATGTGTTTGAGGTTTGTGAACAAATGGTCGATGAGTGCAAAATAATCTGACATGCATCTAGGATTCGCCCATATTTCAGTTGCAAGTGACGTTTACTGCATTGCAAGAGTGCACCCAAAATGTCTTCAACCCTGAGAAGCTGGCGGAAAGCTTGCAGCTCTCGACCTCAGAACAACAAGACGCACAGGAGTCAGTCATTACTGGTCAATTGAATTATTTTCTCATCGAAGAAAGCAGGTTTTCGAAACTTTTCATGTCCCACCTTGATGCCGAATTCCAGAAACAGTCGTCGCCGTCTTTAAGGTCACTTGTCTCTAACCAGGTATAGTATATCCTTTCATTGCTTGACATGTCCATTGAACTTACGTCAATAAAGTTTCAAGGAGAGCAAGTATACGGCACTATCTGTGGCAATTGCCACAATAAATCTGAACGGTCAACAGACTTTCTTGAACTTGAAATAAATATTGAGGTCATAGTTTACCATACTTATACAGGCCGACTAACAACTTCCGTTCAGAACAATGCCCGACTAGAAGATCGTATCGCTGCTCTTCTACAGAACGAGAAACTTACTGGTGATAACAAGTCCGTGCACCAGCGAACTACTAATTCAAATTCGTTACTCACTCGTATTCCAGGTACTTGTGTTCAAGGTGTGAGTCACTCCAGGACGCCACAAGGTACACTGAATTGCGGAACCTTCCTCCTGTACTACATTTCTCCCTCTTGCGATTTGTTTACGACTTTTCCTCCATGGAGCGCAAGAAGTCCAAGCACAATCTTCTGTTCCCGACGACGCTTAACATGGACCAATTTGTGGGCTCTGCTGCCGCACGAAAAGCAGCAACTACCGACAAGAATGCCAAAAAGTATGTATATGAGCTTAGGGGCGTTTTATTACACAAGGGCGCAAGTGCATATCATGGGCACTATGAAGCTCAAGTTCTGGATACTGCGTGAGTGATTGATCCGTTGAGCACTCTTGTGCCGTATTGAAGATCGTGCAGATCCCACACATGGTTCCAGTTTGACGACGAAAACGTCACGAAGATTGAATCACTCGGAGAAAGGAGACACACCAGTCGGGATATAGTCGATGTCCTGAATGGGAATCATAAGAAGTATGATCGTCCAACTCTGGAAATATCAATAGCAGCGAGCTAATAGTTGTACCAGGGGAAATACCGGAAATCCACGCAGACGCCCTGCGAAGAAGAAGCGGCGGATTGACGACAGCGATGATGAGGTTGCGGAGTAAGTCCATGGAAAGACTTGCTGGCAGCATTATATTGAATCCTTGATAGAACTTCATCGCCACCCACGGAACCTAAGGTCACCGAGGCAAAACTACATGGTCTCGAGTACTGAAATACCATTTCATCGAAGCTTCTTGCTGATTTCCTCTGTTTTTATAAACACGTCCAGGGATATTTTCTCATCGAAAGATGTCTATATGCTTATTTATGTTCGCAAGGACGTCCCGTCTCCTGGAAACGCCAACCAGCCCGCGACCACCAGCCAAGGATCCAAACATGGAGGCGTCATGGTTGATGTTGATGCTGGAAGTGTATCCCCTCCCCCGCGTGCTCAGGAGATTGTGAATAGTCTGAATGCAGCTCACGACATGGCATGTGACGCATATGCAAAGAGGCAAGCTATTTTAACAGCCTTGATACGACCTCTTCTCACTATATTATTAGGGAGAAAGAAGCAAAGGAGCGCTTTCATGAGTTGCGCAAGAAGATGAGAGAAATCTATTCTTCTTGGAGCGTAAAATCTGTTGACGAGGTGCTTGAATTCATCCATATTATATTTTCACGTCGTTTATGATAGTTCTCAGGATTCCTTCATCACAAGTCGTCAAGCTCTTGAACGATGGCTTTCCAAACCTCTGGCCAAACAGAAATCTAAACCGAAGGTCGCAGAAGAAGCAGAGGCAATAGCCGAGATATTGCCAATGTCAGACATCCTTTGCGATCACGATGCCCTGGACCCGCAAAAGGTTAACAATATGAAACGTATCTCCGCCGTAAGCCTATTGAGATATTTTCTGCTTCGCATTAAATCAAATTTCGTAGAGCGTGTATCAGAAGCTCATCGAGTTTGGCGAGTCTGATATTTCTCCGGTCCGCCAAGTGCAGGACGTTTGTGAGATATGTGTCAGCGAGTCATTCGTAGGTGAGGGCCGATTTTCACTTGTTTCATGATTTTGCTTCATTGCTCTAATAGAAAGACTGTATCAAACCGAGCATCCTCGGCTGGTGACACAATTTGATGCGATTTGCGACGATACTCTTGATCAGTCAAGTTACTGGATATCCAAGGTTTGGCTCAAAGGTACGCATTGTGTCGTGCAATAGCTATGCAATGCATTGTTAAATCTGTATACAGACTGGCGATTGCAGAAGCCCAAAATGCACACGCCACTGCAAGGAGATGCACCACCCGACGCCCCAGAGTATCTTGGACATGTCGTGTGTGCGCATGGTCAACTGTCACTGGTATCCACAGCACGAAGGAGCATATCTACGAAGGTAGGTTCCAATCATCTCCGGCGGTCAGTAGCTAACGCGGTCACAAGGCTGGCGACATTATCAAAAGCTTGTTCCCTCATTGGGTGCCACGCTCAACCCAGGAGGAGCACTGTGCTATTTGTGAGGCAACCATAAATACGTGCAAAGAAGATAAGCGTGAACTGCGTAGGAAAGCTGAAGACGAGAAGGTGAGATGGAAGTGAACTTTTGTCGTTTCCTAACGGTTCGTGTGATCCAGGCGCGGTTACGTCACATGCATGACAACGCCCTAACAGGGAACACTTTACTCCTTGAGAATGTCCCTTGTGCTATCCTACCTGCGCAGTTTGTGCGTACATGGAGGAAATGGATCGGTCGGCCAGCAGAAGGACTACGTCCTGAAATGGTTGATAATTCACAATTCCTGTGCGAGCACGGGCACCTTATTTTCGATCCTAATTGTCCGAACGATTGGGACACGTCAATCGCCGTCGTACAAATGACAGAGTGGACGTTGCTAGCAGATTTGTGCGTAGTACCTGGCACTTGTGGCGTGGTTAATAACCCCAATTATAGGTATCCCTGCAGCTCTCCCATCACATTGGAAAAGAAGCTTGTCGAAACGCAACCGAATGTATTTGACAACAAGTTTGAGCATGACATCCCAGTGTGCCATGACTGTCGTTCGCAGAGGTGGGTGCTTCGGACACTTTTCAGCTCCGGTTATCTCAATTCCCGACAAAGGCGGTCTAACTATGAATTCGCCGATATCACTGTGCGCTTATTGAGTGGGAAAAATGCCAACAAGGATATCGTGACGCAAGAGAACAAACCGCATAGATCCGAGGAGAACGCTCATCCGCATCAGGCGACGACATATAGTTCTCATAGAACCTTTGGTACTCGTCAGTCGAAGCGCATCCGTGAATCCAAGGATACCGTGGAGAAAAGGCGCATCACCGTCTCGAAATCGACCACTGTCAAAGACATCAAAGTAATGGTTAGTGCCTTGTCCCTTGCGGCGATTGTAGCTTGACGTTCCCGTAGCTCCAAGAAGCGCTAAAGATCCCAACAATCTGTCAAAGACTGTCTCACTGTGGTCAGGAACTGGACGATAATTCAGTTACTGTCGGCAGCCTCGGGCTTCTCATCAATGACATCCTCGACCTTCGCGAGGTAGAGGATGATGACAACTCAACGGCAGATGACGTCACGCGTGCAAAGAAAAGACGGAAGGAAGAACGAGGTTTTGGAGGCACGCTTTTGGCTTCTTCGCACCTAGCGCTCACTGCCGACGCTACGATGAGTTCAGAGGGGGAGGCGCAGCAATCTGACCACGAGCCTCACCAGGTCTGTCAGACCTGCACTTACGAAAACCCTCCTAATAGCCTTCACTGTGAGATTTGCCAGCACGATTTCAAGTTTGTTGGAGGAACGTGATTTCTTGGTATCGTATAGAAGTACAGATAATGCTTAATCGATCCTCTTGGACACCGAGTCACGACAATGATTGAATGCCCGTGCCGAATTTCTATGGGAGATGATGAAAGAAACGAGATAAGCAGAAAAACCCAACAGCATAAGAAGTCCTGAAGCCCTAAAAATATATGCTAAGAATTGCGGGGCATCATAGTCGGTCAAAGTCTGATAAGCTGCTAGACGACGTGGCGGATGGAAAATGAACGGCAGCACCAGATGAAGTAGACATGGCTACTGGGTATGAGACTGATCCAGCAGAGTGTGATCGCAGAGAGTTCATATGTATTGAACGTTGAGCGGAATCGAGCATCGCTGAAACTGGACTTACTGGAGGTGGCGCTCTGAACTGTTGTTGCAACAAGGAGCTTGCCGTCATCAGGACGTCAACCTCGTTGGACAACGGTCCAGTTATTTCGACAGCCTGCGCAACGGCTGATTGCGTAGCAACTGACACTTCGTTGACAGTCACCTGTGTAGCAGCGACTGGCGGGGGAGTAAAACCCGCGGAAATCTGACTTGCAACGGCGGCGGAGCGATCAGCGACTACCTGGCGTGCAGCCTGAAACACGACTTGTTGCGCGGCTACTGCCAGCATATTAGTCACCTGTGGGCCAATATCCGACCGTTGGCCAGTCACTTCGTGATCGACTGCTTGCGCAGTGATTGTCAACACATGCTGTTGCTTCGCGAGGGCCTGTAGCTCTGGGCCTGGCTCGCCTTGTGTTGCGGAAGAGATGATTTGAGACTGAGCTTCTTGTGCGACACGCTGAGCAGCTGAGGTCAACACCTGAATTACTTGAGCATCACGCGTTGGAACTGGTTGCAGATTAGCGGATGGCTGGGTCTTCAACGACCTGGAACACGCTAGGTAAGAGCAAGCATTCCTTAGAGAAGAACGGCGACTGACCTGGGCGATGTCTGAGGAACCGTGGAATCGCTTGCCACCCGTCGTGGCTTGTGCACATCTCCGTTCACAGAACCGCGACGCGAGGCAGAGAACGAGGTATCAAGGTTCGAGACAGGGACAACGTTGAGATGGAAGGTCTGGGACAACGACTCTTCTTGCCCCTCTTGAACGTACTACGCCATTGGTATTAGATAAGAATAGATGTCCATATAAGGTCACGCACACGGGCCACCACGGTAATGTCGCAGCTTTCTGCGTCAGGGGGAGGTGTTCCTGACAACACGTCGTCTTCCCAAAATAGCCAGGATGGGAGGGACGGCGAACTGTACGTAACAACCAAGTTCGATCGTGACGCCTGAGGATCCCATATACGAGGTGCCCAAGACCACCGAAGGCCAACGTAAGCAACACCAGGCGGCGATCCGGCCACTTTCCGATGAAAAGGGCGAAAAATCCAGCCGCCATCAGGGTTCTTCTTTGCGTCGATGTTCCATATATGATTCCCCTTCGACTTTGTCTTTTTGCCGTCCTCGTTGAAGCGTGAGATATACGGTTGGTTCCACAGGTAATTGCGGATCTGTAACAAATCAAGGTTCAGTCAGTCCATCATCGGACGATCGATCTTATGTGCTAACCTTCTTCATAGGAATTTTTTCTTCTGGGTAACCTTGTTTGGCCAGCTGTTCAGGCGTCAGTAATCGATCGCCTCGTGTCCCGAAAAAGATACGAACCTCCTCCAAAAATGCATTTGTGAACGCCTGTATCCGGAATTTAAATGGTCGAAAATCAGGCGATTCATCTAGACGCTGCATTTTTTTCGCCATTAATGTTTGATGGATTGGTTCACCTTTACCATCAGTGGAATCCACTGCAGGGAAGGGATGTCAATAATAACAGAATTAAATACAAGGAAATACCGACAATTCGAACAAATACTGTTCAAGAAATCGAAAAAGATGCGATCAACTTCTGCACGATACTCTTGCGGAACTTCGTTGTTGTGCCCTGACATCGATGTCGTCGGAGGGAGGTTCTCTGCAGATTGCCGTGAAACGAGAGGGCCTGGACGAACGTCATGACCCGTGAACGTGTGAGATGAACATGGATGATGCATCGCTCTAACCCCCGAGGACTCAGCAGGGCTGTGCGAATGCGAACCGATATCTGACTCGTCATGTTCTCCTTCATGAGATGAAGTTGGACTATGAGACCCGAGCGATTGTGCAGTGGGAGCTTGTGCCGAGTGCAAAAAATCAAGGGTGTTGGAGGTCGTTGTCTCGGATATTCCCAGCGCATATGGATTCACATTGCTGGTCGTGAAAGAGCCAGATCGTGAAATTCTCCCAATCGGTGGGGTAATACCCGGAGCGCTGTTCGTAAGAGGACGAGGCTGTGCAGAAGATGAAGGGAATGTTCCGGTTGTTGGAAGTGGGAGAGGTCCGAGAGAAGAGCCGGTGCTGGGTATCGTATGAAAATTGATAGCGCCATTGAGGGAACTTCCCGAAAGTGAATGCTGATGGTGATGAGGTAACGTTGCAGCACCATCCGACCAGGAGCTTCGGACGGGTGGAGGGGGGAAATGAGCGGAATGAGGCATCGTAGTCGATAGCGGTGATGATGAGATGAATTCGGTCGAGGGAGGCGCTGCTGAAGATACGGGCATAGAGAAACCCATGGCTGCGACTGACGGTTGTTGTGATATTAAATTGAACCCAGATTGGCCAGTGGAACGGGAAGCCGAGTCTGGTTGTGCGTTTGCAGGACCATATGAAGACACCGGGGGGACAGTAGCGGAAGAGAAGGAGGGTTGACTGGATCCCGGCGGAGGAATGATGTGAAGTGGCGTATCCTCTTGAGGCTCACGCTTTGGCGCTTTGATAACACGGTCTCCCGCCATTGATGATGCACACCGCTTCCGCGACGTGTCTGAAATATCACTGCTTTGAATATCCATAGCATCGATATCTGCAGCCGTGGAAAAGTGCATGCCGGGGACGAGTTGCTCTTGGGTTACGGGAACCGCGTGTAGAGGCGGGGAAACGCTGGACTTTGCGACCAAGGCAGAGAAACGCCGCGGAGACGGATTTCGTGATGCTGCAGGAGTATCGGCAATTTTTGTAGCAGCAATGAGCTCGGAAACAAGAGAGATAGTCTTCTTGAGTTCGTCAATCCTGACGTTCGCCTCAAGACCCTGACCACGTGAACATGCTGTACTTGCTGATTGGGCGGTGTGTGCAATACTGCATATTTAGCAACATGAATATGAATATGCTTGGTTGGCAAGCGGAAGATAGAGGAACCCACGTTTTAAGCATATCTCCGACGACGAGTAAGTGAGAGTCACCAGGAGTCTCAGGGGAGCTATCGCGGGGGGTAAACCTGGAATCAGCCAGGTCTGGAGGCGGAAAAATGAAACCTGAGTCTTGAGCTGACTTTGATTGGGATGAGAAACCCAGCTCAGAAGCCAAAGTTGCAGATGAGGGAGCAGAATCTAAACCGACAGAATGAATGATAGATTGACCGGTTGGTATGATGGACTGTTGATTTGAGATGACATATGGACCATGGGTCGTGGATAGAGGACCACTGGAGCTCGAGGACGCGCTTTGGGGAGAGTGAATGGCAAGATGGGTATCCATTCGGGATGATGTGGCGAAAGAGATATTTTGAGGGGGAAAATCAGAGATGAAACCTGGTGGAGGAGCGCGAGATGAAGTTCCTTCCATTGAAAGGGATGTTGATGAGGTATCTGTGAGTGGGAGGTGAAGAGGGTTAGGGTCTATTGGACGTTGGAAGATGGAAAGTTTGTCATTTAAGGGACGAGAGACGGAATTTTGTAAGATCTGGGGATCCTCAGGGCGAGTTGGAAGACGAGCTGAAAAGGATAGAGAGATAGCGTTGGGGCTGGTGTCCATCTGAGTGTTTACGTCTAGAGCATCATGAAAGAGCATAACTGGATATCAGGGGCAGACGTGAAAGTGCGCGGTCCAAGGGAAACGAAGAACCGTTTGTCAGTGAACAAAATATATCGCGATCCTGTCAATTCGTCCTTTTTATAAAATGGGTTCGTGTGTCTGTTTTTTGGAAAAGAAAAATAGGAGGATTTTAAAGGAGTTGGAGGGGACCAAACGCACAAAATCCTGAAGAAACAAAACATGCAGATTGCATGCAACTGCGATCCTTTGTCGAACGGGTCACAATTCTGTCACAGGCACAACATAATAAATTATTATTACATATCCCGTATCACTCACTAACTGGTAAAGAAGTATGGACAGCCTGTGACGTTGGGCGGCTACTAAAAACCAGATTTACATATAGTTTTTAACCTACCTTCGCCCGCCTCACCCAATCCACGTTGCAAACAACATATGATGCTAACCATAACCTGTTCTAAACTACCAAACACATGTGGATCCAATTATCAATATCTTCTGCGGCCCGGCGATCGAGAGCGATCACGATCTCTCCGCCGATCACTGCGTCAAGCATTAACGTTATCAATCACGCCAACTTCAAACACACTTACTCGTATCGAGATGCATGTCTATCATATCCTCGGTCACGTTCACGTTCATCACGTGATGAACGATGATCGCCCCCACCTGCCTTACCGGTTCCACCGGAAGATGGTGCACCAGAAGACACAGGTGCCATTTTTCGCTTTTCACGTTCTTCCCGGAATTTACCAAGCATGTTCCGCAGTTCGTGATACCCCAAGTGCATCTATAGACCCGTAAGCCTTCCATTTTTCACACCAACAAAGACAAAAACTCGCCTTGCCTCCAAAATGATCCGCGAGGCGTCGGTCGGAATCAAGCACGGACAGATATGCACCACAAACATCACAAACTCGAAGCTTCTGATGCCCGGACGCTCCAGACGTGTCTGTGAGTTGCTGAAGCTCGCGCTAAATCGCATAATGAGATCTCGTTCTTATCAACATAGGGTGCAACATACCTCCTTTTCTGATTTTTCGCTTTTCAAAGCTTCAATCGCAGCCATCTCCCTCATTGACTCATCCACCTTCCCTTGTTCACCTAAAGGAACGTGTTAATAATAATAACAAAAGCGAGCGACTTCCATTTTAAAGAGAAAATAATATGCACCAAGGGTTTCGATCTTCTCAGTCCCACCCTGAATAGCCAGCTCAATCTCAGCAATCTCGCGCATTAAATTAGTCGTCTTCGCGTTCTCCTCGGGTGTCTTCTCCAACCTTCGGTGCGCAGCTCGAATCCTTCTGTCACACTCGTCCACAAACGCAAAGATGTTCGACTCATACTCCATTTGGAACCGAGCGAATATGGGATCGTTCGGGTTTGCCTCCTTCGCTGCAACGAATTCTGTCTTCAATCGCTCGGTGTGAGATTTTGGGCATGCGCCGAGATCCATTTTCTACATTAAGAGTCGTCTCAACCCATGTGCTGAAGAAAAAGGTGAATTGAATTGAATTAACGCACGGTATTGGTGAAGAGCGCATGGGGACATGTCCCGCACAGGAAGTTCCGGCAAACTTTGTCGTCAGACCAGACGAGGTTGGCATTGGCAACTCCCATTGCCTCAGGGCCCATCATTTGCTTAGACACGTAAATGACAACGCGGACGCAGTAATATTCATTTGACATACCTCAAGAAGCTTCCTCTGCATTTCCGCCAGTCGTCCCATGTTGACAGCAATTCAATGTTTAAGTTTGATGTAATGAGGTTTAGCGTTCGTCGAAGTTGAAGACAGCTATGCGCTTGTTTGGCGCTTTGTCAACAGCTTTTGAATCAAACAGGGACAAATAAATCATCCCACTAACTATGCTACAATATCAAATGGACTAGAATTTCATGCGAGGAAAGCGTTGTATGCATAGAGTAAACATTACACGACTTTGAAATATAGACATTAGTTCCTGATCACGATATCACCTGTAGGAAAACGATTGATATGATGTATGCATGGCGCGTCAAGAAGTGGCTTTGGTTGGAAGGAAAAGGTATGTGCCATGTGATGAAATGTGAATGAGATGTGCTGATGCCGGGGGAAACACAGTCAGGGGTATGACGATCACTAAACAATATTCTAGTTTCCACGTCCGCGACCGCGACCATAGCCACGCCCACGCCCTCTCCCGCGTCCCCGTCCACGCCCGCGACCATCACTAGGCATTGGCGAATTAACGTCGCCAGTTTGCGGGGGTACAGGCGAGGCGCCATGGGTGCGCATGTCGGTCAGTTGAGCGTCAGCAAGAGGCTGGCTGACAGTTTTCTTTCTATTATGAGTCCGCTGACGACTCTTGACAGACCCCTCGAGCACAGACGGCGAAACTGAATTGCGTCTCGTATCCTTTGGGCATGGAACCTTGGGCGTTGGGGGTGGTGTAAAGCCTCCGAAGCTCATTAGAATTTTCTGAATCTCTGAAAACTTTGCGATATCTCGGGAAAGTTCCTTGAGCGGCGATTGGTTGACCTGCCCTGACGTCACTTGTGTCCATGCATTTCCGATATCTTGAGTGGAAGCCAGACCCTTATCCAGGATCATCCACACAACCTCCGGCTCGCATGACTTCAAAGCAATAGAAAGAAGCGACGCGGGTGGTAAGAGGCTATAGATAGCACTATGATCGTCTTGTTTCGGATCATATGACTCGAAGAAATTGTTTATGATTGGGATACAACCCTGTTGAAGCGCCAAGTGGAAAGCTGACAGCCCTGCAGAGTTGCGTTCTTCCGGGTCCGCGCCTAGAACGATAAACTAAGTAGAACAGCGGTAATTAAAACAACGTGACTTACTGTGGGCGTCTAGCCACCCCACGAGGTCGGCATCACCGCGCTGTGCAGCGATGTGCATTAGTGTTTCCTTCGGATCTTCAGCTGGCCTCTTGACGTATTTTTCGCAGCCAGGTTTGATTTCGCCTCCAGCTGGGTCAACGTTTTCTTCCCAGACAGCCCGCCTGACTTTGTCGGCGTCACCCTTGCGCGCAGCCGAAAACGCATCCGATCTTGCGTTCTGGACACGCCGTTGCTGAGCGTCAGCAGCCTGGGCCGCTTTTTGACGGGATGCTTCAGCTCCTGCCTTCTTCGAAGCTATTTTGGCTTTTTGCCTCTCTTCTGCCGCTTTGCGATCTGGAAACGGGATATATAATTACGACGCATGAAAAATGAGCCACTTACCCATAGCGCGTTGCTGTTCTTGAGCGAACTTACGCCTAGCGTGCTCTGCGGCACGCCGCTCTTCTGCCGCGAGTTGCTCTGCACGATTCCGCTGCACGCGGTCCTGGAACTGCTCGGGTGTCTCAGGGGAAGGTGATCGATAATGATGATTATGGTGAGGGTCGGCTACATCACGCGTCAAGCCTCCATCAGACTAGAGACAGAGAAAGAGACGACTCACACCGTTGGAAATGTGCCCGTGCCCCGCCGAAAACTCTACTAAAAAGGAACCTATGAAGAATATATCAGAAGTTTAGTCCTCTATAGAATTGTATTCACGCACTCGAAATATGCCATGCGCTCCTCTTCTTCGTCAGAATCATAGAAATCTTCGTCGTAATCATCGTAGTCGTCGTCGCTCATAGTTTCTCCCCAAGGGTACACCTGCCTAGTACCAGCAGGTGGATTCATGTGTCTTTGGAGGACACTGTATGCGTCGCTAACTGCCTGAAACTGCACGGTAGCATCGGCATTGTCTGGATTTTTGTCTGGATGGGTGCGCAGCGCAAGCTAGAAAAATATTATATATTGCAATAGCTGTCAAGGCGATGTTGCATGAATCGCTTACCTGCTTATATGCAGATTTGACCTGGTCAAGAGTGGCACCCTAAGGATGTTTGTCCATTATATGCCATATGTGAAAATAAGAAGTTTTCTACCTCTTGGAGGCCAAGCGTGGTGTATGCCTCGGCGACAGATGCGTGCTTGACCATGATGCTGCGGCTCAGGAATGGGGACTAGTAACGAGAAAAGCAGTAACTGCGACTATGATACATACGTAGTATTACGCGACTACAAAGACGCGCTCCAAATTTAGAAACACTCCAATTTTTTGCTTCTCCAAGTCAGAGTCGGACTGATGGCTACCCGAGGTGCTCAGCCTACACCTCCTCTTGAGGGGCAAATTACTGGCCCATCAACCTTGTCAAGCGCCAGTCTTCCAGTTTCCCAAGATGCAGGAGTCTCATCCTCTTTTATAAACACCTTTCTCAGTGATAAGTACGTCCCCCGCGATATTTCTCGTGACATGCGAGTTTACTGACAACTATAGCCCCTACTTCCAGGCTGGTTTCGGTCTTATGGTTCGTATTTTTCTAACAATTCATGCTCCCGCTTGACGCTTGAAACCAGGGCGTCGGGGTGGGTTTGACTATCCTCCGTCAGGGTCTAGTATTGAGCACTACTGCACTTCGGCGGCGTCTCCTCGTATCACTGGAGGTAAACAACAAAGACCGCGCATACGAGTGGTTTCTCGCATGGCTCGCCCATAATGCACAATCAGCTCCCCCGTCTTCTTCACGAAGAGCTCAATCGTGGTTGCGCAGCCATCAACTCAGTGTCGAGACCGCAGTCGAGGAACGCAGTAATGGCAGTTCTTCTGTTTTATTCAGGCTAGTCGCAGGCCCCGGAACTCATTGGTTCAAGTATGATGGAGCTTGGATGCAGGTCAGTCGCACCATAGCGCATCATGTCCAGTCATTTCTCATAACCTCGCGATCAAGATGAAAAGAGAACGCGAAACACGCTCTATGCAACTCATGTCGCAAATGCCATGGGAAACTGTGACTGTAACAACCCTCTCCAGAGATCGCCATCTATTCTCCAAGCTCCTCGCAGAAGCTCGTGACCTTGCACTCCGCGGCCAAGAGGGAAAGCTTGTAATCAGAACTGCATGGGGAATCGAGTGGAAGCCATTCGGTCAACCTCGGCGAAAGCGGCCGCTGCATAGTGTTGTGCTGGATACAGGTGTAAGTGAGAAAGTTGAACAGGACGTCAAGGCGTTCCTGCATCGGCGACAATGGTATGCGGACCGAGGCATTCCGTACCGAAGGGGATATCTCTTACATGGCCCCCCTGGCTCAGGGAAAACGTCCTATATTCAAGCTTTGGCAGGATCCTTATCGTATGACATCTGTCTACTCAATTTGTCAGAACGAGGCCTTGGTGACGATAAACTTAATCATTTGTTATCAAATGCACCAGAGCGTAGCTTTATACTCATTGAAGACGTGGATGCCGCATTTAACAAACGCGTGCAAACAGGCGAGGATGGGTGAGTAAAGGTTCTCCGATGGTTTGGAACGCAATAATGATTCCGGCACGTTCTATAGTTACCAGTCTTCTGTCACATTCTCGGGTTTTTTGAATGCTTTAGATGGCGTTGCATCAGGAGAAGAGCGCATTATTTTCATGACAACGAATCACGTTGAGAAATTGGATCCTGCGCTTATCAGGCCTGGGCGTGTTGATCTAAGCGTGCTTGTTGGTGACGCGTCGCCCGCACAGGCACGCACGCTCTTTACACGTTTCTATGGCGGTGGTGAGTCTGCCGCACAGGAAGTTGTGGAACGCATGGGACAACAGGTGGAGGAGCTGACCACTGACGAGATGCGTAAGGGAAGAAGAATTAGCATGGCTGCCCTCCAAGGCTTGTTCATCAGAAACGACGCTCAAGATGCGGTCAAGGCCCTTCCAGAGCTATTCATTGGCACACGGACATGAGTAGATGTAGATAATGGCATCCAATGGTATCCCACATGTACTAAAAGTTCAGCGATCGTGACACTCCACTAGAAAATTGCCTTGCGCTTGCGGCCAGTATATTTTGAATCTCTCGGGACTCCTTCCTTTCCTCGCTGGCGATATAACTAACGATAGGATGAGCAAATGGACATGTTCAACTTCTATCCAGCTTACCTCTTTCTTCCTTAGTATCCAATCTCTGTCTTTGATATTCTTTCTCTTCCCGCTTCTACTCCTCTTCTTTTCCTTCTCCCTCCTTCTCTCGAATCTCGCGTGCTCGTCATCCTCACCCTCTATACCCTCGGGCATTTGTTGTTGCGCGCCTCCTCCGCCAACAAACAAGCATAGGAACACTTTCCTCGCCTTTTTAGAATTTGGGTAATCAACCACGACGCCTCCTCCAAAGCCGGCCTTTTGTGCTATTGAAGTAATCAGTTGTATCTGATCATCGGAGGTTGGGTAGAGCTGTAGGATTGCTCTGGAGGGATTACGAAGAGCAGAGTGGAGAGTCGTGAAGAAACGGGTCAGTCGGTGTGGTGGTGAAGACGTTGGATGCGATGTTTCGGCATTCAAAAGCCATTGCAAGACAGATATGCTAGTGTAAACTGTAAGATGAAGTCGTGCCGCACGAAAAAAAAATCCTTTTGCAAACCTTATTGCTCCATCAAAGCTTCCTGGTCGGAAACCAAATCCCTGACCAATGTCTTGCAAAAAAAGGTCACCATCTACATCCCTCTCCAGAGCGACCTCTAGGTGTGATCAGCCCCTTGTATAGTGCCTTGTGTATTGAATACTCACCGAGCATACTTGGCGCGATATCTACGCCTGTCCAGATATATCCCTCCTCATCCAAAATCTCACCTGAAAGCCCAGACCCGCATCCAATATCCAACAGAAAAGCAGGCTCATCCGGAGGAAGGTTGAGCAACTCTATAGCACGGTACGTCATGTCCGCCTGGATCTGTTGATTGCGGGTGCTTGCATGGCACTTGAGAACAAGAAGGGGATAGATATGTAATCAAGGCATACTTTTGAGTGTATTTCTTGGCTTCTGCATCGCCATAGTACTACAGATGTTCAAAATCAGTCGTACCTCTCTCCTTGAGTCGGTGAAAAGAAATATACAATCTCTGGCGGGGCCTGGTATTCTGGCCGCGACATATTTCCTGAGCTGCTCCTGCTGATGATGATGATACAAAGTGTGCAATGTAGACTTTAGATTTGACAGGCACGTGCATTTTGATGATCTAGAGCCCAATTCGGTAATCTGGTCGTTGAAGGGTCTTGTATTCCTCGACGATGGCGACGACGAGCAAACAGTACAAAGCCATCGGAGAGGACCTTTGGAAAAGCCGCACAGAAAAGATTGTGAGATCTGGACTTTGTGTCCCATCTTTGAGTCAACTAGGCCCTCACTGACCCCCGAAATAGAATGCAGAACTATTTGCTCTTACATATGGCGCACTCGTCGTTCAGTTGATCCAGGACTACGAAGACTATGCTGAAGTGAACAAACAACTTGAGAAAATGGGATACAACATTGGGACACGTTTAATTGAAGACTTTCTTGCAAGGAGTTCTTTAGGCCGCTGTTCCGACTTTCGAGAAGTAGGCGAGGTGGTGGCGAAGGTATGCGTTCATTCCTATTTCTTGAACTGATGTTCTTACAGGATTCTCACTTTCAAGGTCGGGTTCAAATCCTTTTTAAATATCACACCAGCAGTTACACACTCTGGCGTTCCACCTCCATCCCGCCCGGATAGCGCATCCCAACAGTCAGGAGTTCCCGGCTCGTCATTCATTTTGACCCTGGACGAGAATCCCTTGGCGGAATTCGTTGAACTTCCCGACGAGGCATTGGAAGGAGGTTTATGGTTCAGCAACGTGCTATGTGGTGTTCTCAGAGGATCACTTGAGATGGTAAGTCCACGAGTGAAAATAATTGGCGCCGCTATGCATCACACCTATTCAAAGGTCCAGATGCAAGTGCAGGCGGAGTTTTTGTCTGATGTACTTCGAGGAGACGAGAGCACGGAGATCCGAGTGACATTGTTGAAGTACCTGGAAGAAGAAGTGCCGGTGGGAGAAGATTAGAGGTTGCAAGCGGGTGGCCTTTGCATCATGGTAGTGATGTATTATGTAGAAGATACTGAATGAGCGTATGGGATAGGTGCGGAGAAGATGTAAGTGCGTTCCGAGGATATAAGAACACACATAAACATAACTGGGCGATAACGTTCCTAAATACCCTCAGCCCCGACGATCGACCCTGTTGAGTTTCTTCGCCGTCTTCGCGTTGTTTTGGGTATTCTGGCCGCGGACGGGCAGACCCATGGCATGCCTCTTGCCGACATAACTGCCAATCATACGCTGATGCGCAATATTATCCTTGACCACTCTCCTAGCTTCGCTCTCGATTCTAATATTTCTCAATGGATCTGCCCATGCCTTCTTTGAGAGCTTCTTCGTCTCTTCCTTCAGAACCGCGAGTGGAGTTGAGGGCGGCAGAGGTTTGTATGACAGGGAGGCTAGTGGCATGCGGGGAAGTGGGGTTGACGTAGAAGGCGAGGAAAGGAATGCGGCAAGCTCTGTGATTTGATGAGGTGTTAGACTGCGCACTTTGCATTTGTCGTGAATTTGAAGACGTGCGCAAAGCCGATGTGCAGTTTTGTGGCCAATGCCATAGAATGCAGTCAATGCGAACTAGATTGTCAGTGAGCAAAACATTTGAATCAACTCAGAAAATACCGCACCCTCGCATATTGGTAGTCTGGTAGCTGCACTCCCAAGACGTGGACCATGGCTCACTCAGACAGCGTGCTTCAAGTGTCTCAAGCAAGTTCAAAAAGAGAGATTTCATACTCCGCGAACTTGATCAACAACATTTCGTGTTGACGCTCTTGCTGCACACTCGACTTCACGCAACCTGACAGGCTCCTCTTCTGTGCCTCATGTTCTCTAACAATACGGAGGGGCGTCGTGAAGATGCTTTCGCCAAGCAGCGCGCTCAAAACCGCGAGGAATACGAACGCCAGAAACAAACTCTCATCAACGAAACAGAGAAATCCCGTCCTTCAGCTAGCAAATTCGTTGGTCAAAATGACTCCATGGAGGAAACCCTCAAGAATCAGACCATCGGTCTGGTTAAGCTGGAGGACTTCCAGCAACGAAGGAAGGAGTTGGAGGAGGCAAAGGCACGCGAGGCTGCTCGCACCAACGAGCTCAAGTATGTCATTTTCAGTATCCAACAGTCTTTTCTGCCGCGTTGCGTTGTCTATGAGGAGAGATGGCTTATATTCCGTGGAGGGTTTGTTTAGGGATGAAACGAAGAGAGTAAAGAAGCGCAAGAAGGCCAAGGCTACACTATCGTTTGCCATGGAAGATGAAGAACATATCGAAGGAGACAACTCATCACGTCAAACTCCCGAGGGCGACAACGGCGAACAAGCGCCTAAGCGCGCCAAGTTTCGCAAGAACCCCAACGTTGACACCTCATTCCTCCCTGACCGCGAGAGAGAGGAAGCGGAGAGAAAAGAGCGTGAAAGGTTACGCCAGGAATGGATTCGTAGACAAGAGGAGCTTAAGCAGGAAGAAATTGAGATCACCTACTCTTATTGGGATGGGAGTGGACATAGGAAGTCGGTTCTGGTATGTCCCCACTTGGGTCTAATGTTCAAGCGCTCAAGCACGGAATGCTTCAGTGTAAGAAAGGTGATTCTATCAGCGCCTTCTTGGAGAAATGTCGACAGCAATTTCCGGAACTGCGAGGGGTTAGCGTTGACAACCTGATGTACATCAAGGAAGACCTCATAATACCACATGTGAGTGATTAATAGGATTTCGCGATTGGTTATTTCTCAATCTCCATAGCATCACACGTTCTATGACTTCATCATCAACAAGGCTCGTGGAAAGAGTGGGCCATTATTCAATTTCGATGTTCACGACGATGTTCGTCTCCTTGCTGACGCGACCAAGGAGAAAGATGAGTCACACGCCGGTAAAGTGGTGGAGAGAAGCTGGTACCAACGATATAAGCACATCTTTCCTGCATCTCGATGGGAGGTAAGCGATGTCGTGCCTCCTTTGTTGATATTCCTGTTAATCAACGTGCAGATATACGACCCAGAGAAAGACTATGGGAAGTACACTATCGCTTAATATTTGTACATATTGCAGTTCGAAATGGATTCATCCAACACAAACTTTTCAATCTTAGCGCATCTGCGTAGCTAGGCATTCATTGAATTCCAAAAATGTAACAAAATGAATGCCAGGACCGTGGATTGAACACGGGACCTCCAGAAGATCTCACTTCAGTCTGTTGCTCTCCCAGCTGAGCTACCCCGGCGATAAGTCATTCTGACTGATGTTTTTCTTATCTCCAGTCATGAAGAGTGTCCCATCCTTCAGGGTATGTCTGTACTCGGTACTACTCAACGATGCATCTCCCGTAAAGAGCTCCCTTTCTTCACGAAGAATAAGTGGCATATTGGAAGTATCTCGGGATGATATATTATAGTGAATAGACTGGCGACATCATACCAGATCTAATGATATAGGCTTAGTCTCTAGTCAGATTCGAGGTGCAAATCACGAATTTACGAATCACGGTAGGTGATCAATATAATGTGACGTGACATCAAATAATGTCCAGAGGAGCCCGTGCGTCGTGATGCTCCGCACTGCACTGACGCCCAGACCGCGATATATGCGTGCTAAGCCAGCAAACACGGGCTTTGGGTCATTAGGATCCGGACCTAGTGAATGTTGAGCCCTCGTTACAGAACTGTAGTGGTCTGCCGTACCGCGCACGAGGCGACGGAAGGTTTCCCATACTCCTCTTGGAGGAGTACCAGCCAAAGCACGTTGCTGAACTTTGGTCTTTACTCTGACGGGAGTTTGTAAGGACGAGTGGCACAACACGACAAGAGGTGTGTGTGTGTACTTACACATCAAGGGGATAGATTAGTGCCCATGAAGATACGCCGGCGAGTGAACCGCAGACGAAGGGAATCAAAGATATTGGTATTGGCATCCATGTTGGTGTTGATCCTTGCTCCCCCGAGCGCTGGCGGCCTAATATATGTCGCATGGCATCATATTCGAAGAAGTATAAAGCAGTGCCAGACGTATCTCGCACTAGGGAGTGGGACTCAACCAAGTATGACAAATAATGAAGTGGGTTACTTACAAAAGTGTAGACGGAACCCTATCCAGAGCCCGGACAACCCACGACTTCGAACGATCTCTCGAACAGCTTCGAGAGTATTTGGGGGTTTAACAAATTGTATACCTTTACTTGCCGCTATGCTGTATTCCAATTGCCTTCGAACCTGTCAAAATATTGGAAGTCTACATTCTCAGACAAATTGGCCAAGCAAGAATACCTTGACAAGCTCGAAGGCTAGTTTCACGTGTCAGATGTTTCACGAATCAGAGTATAACAAATATAATGACACGCACGTGCACTGGTAAATGATATCAATGACCCGGACAAGGCACCGCTGAGACCTCCCGCAAGAGCAGCATCCCAAGCTCTATCACCTGTAAAATAGTTGTTTTTGCGACAATATTCTTTTGTGCCACTATATATAGTGAACGAAGCTGCACCTGGATCGTTGTTGGACGTTGTACAAAGCAGTTGGTGGTGGTGGTGGGGGACTCACGGACAAATGAGATCGTGACAAGTGGTATCCAGAGGCCTCTATAAAAGCCCGTCACCCCCTCTTCCCTGTAAACGATACCAGCAAGCCTGTGCACTGGCATCCGTGTCTTCGTTGTCTGTAGTCTAGACTTCAAAGAGTCCAACTGCGAAACTTTCAGTTTAATAAGTTCCTTGTACACAAAAAAGGCATGCATACTGGATATCCAACAAAAGTTGATATGTAGCTAGCTGAGAGCGCGCAGACCACCGGCTTATTCCCTAGCAGAGGCATTCAAGTTATTGCAAAGTCAATGCGTGCTTGGATATTCACACATACGCTTCAAAACGTCGTTAAAAGCATCTCTGCTGAACCAGGGATTTATTGGTGCGCTGAAGGCCTCTCAAGAATCGACACCATGGGAGCAGTCTAGAGGACGGACGTACCTTGTTCCATCCATGGTAGCTCTTCTCGCTGGACCAGCCGAAAAGTTCAGTTTCGTGCCCCTGCCAGTTGGTGGCGAGAAACGCCGGTCGTGATCTCAGTCGGAGCCAGAAAGAAGAGCTGAAGAAGAGATAGGGAGCTTCCAAGGAGATTTGATATTTAGGCTTTGCAGAGTTTTCCAGGAGAAAGTCACGCGTCCATATTTGGTGGACAAGGCCTCGCACCAGGCGCTTCCGGGTGCCACTGCCATCATTAATCATACTAGATTTTATGATCCTAAGTTGTAAAGGCCCTCGTTCGCACTAGCTTGCGACTATCTGCAAACTTCCGTTGTACTCAATGATCCCACAGGCGTTTTGGGCGTATAAATGTGTGACGAAGTAATATACGTAGAACGTGCGCATAATCTACAATCTCGCGGACCCGGTAGATTGATGAATGAAAAGGCACGGATATTGTTGAAGGCTCTCGCGGAGCTTCGAAGGATGTTTGTTGCTAGAGTACGTATAGTTTTATAAGTTGATAGTTCGCAGAGGTCCTGACATGTTTCCTATACTACCGAGGGTTGCACCTGTTACGGCGAGGTCCAGGATATGCACTTGTTTCATCGATGAGTTATGGCATTTCTCACGGCGCATGACGGCTGGGAGAAGCTGGGCCACCTCACTTTAACTTACCCCAGCACAGTGCGCATCTCGTAGCGCGCGGGTCAAGCGAATGAGCTCCCAGCGGTGGAAGTATGGCGGTTTGCATCATTTTTACCGTGTTTGTGTGGGGATGTTTACTGGCAGCCGTGCGGTGCTGGAAAGGATGCTTTCGTGCTTAGCGCTGTCGTGCACCCTTTGGTTTGGAGTATATACTTCTATCAAGAAAAAAAAATAGCGTAGACTAGAACGCCTCGTAACAAATAGAGTATCCCTATCAGTATGACTTGCGCGACTAGTATGGATGGTTGTCTCCTTTTGACATGGCTCCCACATCCTCAGGTCGCTACCCGCAAGAAGAACACTAAGAGGTAATTATATCCACATGCATTCCGTTTGCTAGTGGGACAATAGACAGAACACCTAGATTAGAAATAGTCATTTGCTTCACCCACACATAACGGCCCAGCGCAGAACCCTCCTTCATATCGTGAGACTCGAGGATCTGACTTTGGTGTGACCTCGACAAGAGCGTGTATACCGGCCGATACAAAGCTATCAAAACCCACCCACCCTCTTCTTCACAAGCTTTTTGCTCGACGGAGCAGGGCGACCGCCATGCCGTCCAGGTAACACTTGAGTACTCGCCATCAATTCTTGGGAGGGTTGTGAGGGTTCAGGATAATTCCCGTACGGAATATCTGCAGCGAAACCTTGAGGCTGAGTGCTAGATGTCTTCCAGAGTCTATGAGCACTATGGATGGGAGGTGGATGTGGCATGATGCCCGCAATAACCGGCGGCGGGCGCTGAGATGATGTCATCATCGTCTGCGCAATCGGTGCGATTGTCCGTTTTTGGGAGGGAGGAGACACAAGGTCGCCGCTGTCTGTATTGTATGGATCACAGTATTTATAGGACTCCACGTCCGTTCCCACTTCCCACTCCCTTAACAAAAGTCGCACGCCCAGCGGAGTCGAAAAGTCTGCATCTTGTGTAGGTTGAACGATAGCTTTGTCTCTGGAAGCATCAGGGTAGTGGTTGATGCCAACTTTGTGGCGCAGACGCAGGTAGCCCGGCTGAATCTCGGGAAGGTCGTCGTCAAGTGTCAAAGTATTTGTAGCAAGGGACGTAGACTCCAATTCGCCTACTTGGGTCGAAACAGCAGGCACAGAAATAGGCTCAGCTGAGAACGCCATGCTCGAAAGAGTCAAATCGACAATGAGCTGTTCTTGTGACTCTTTCTCTTGTTGCACGAATAGCTCAGGGGTGGAGTAAGACAAATTGAAGGCTTCGAGACGACCACGCATATCCTCCCAGTTGTCCATATCACCGAGCCCCACACGGCTGAGGAACGGCTTGAAGTTGCAACGCCATGCCGCACCACTTGCAATGCTCTGAATTGGTAACTCGTTCCGCACGAGTGCTCTGTACCCATGGTTCGAGTTGATGATCCCGTCAGCGAAAAAACCAACTCGCGAATCCTCATCTGGCTCTTTGTCAGCATAAAGGCAGATGTCATACCTGGTAGACGTCAGCGGGTCTGCGTCTACGATTGATAAGTATTGCAAACGTCTCACAAGGTCAACATCGTCTTGTCAGTACCATTCGTCCTTTTCCAAAATTGAGGTAGCTTGTCTATCATTTCGACGAGTTCGCCCTCCGTAGCTTGTTCGGATCTATCCTCTGCACAGAAAATTTCTGAAATAAATTCAGTATTTCAATGAACTCAACGATACTGAATTATTGCTCACTCTGATATGCATTCCGAAAATCCAATTCAGAAAAATTCTTTGCGCTCATTGGCCCGTACTGAGGCTGAAGCTCTTTTTCTCTTTGAGCTAGTTTCTGAACATCAGCAGACCATTCGTGGCTAGTAGTGATATTCTGTCCAGGGATTATGTCCATGTCATTGCGACATGTGGTAAAGTCTTGGCAGTAGAGGCTACCCCGGGAAGAGAGCTGCAGGAGTGAAAATGATCGCCCATCAGGCTGGAGAAAAAAAGTACTTTCCCAGTCGGGTGCACCCATATCTTCATCATAAGGTAAAGATGCCGGAACGGAATGGCAGTGGATTAGATTATCTTTTCCTCGAGATACATCGTAAACGGTAACCAATCTATTTTTGAGCGAACTTAGGAAAGTCAGTGGGCCTGTAATAAAAGTGAACAGAGAGAACAATAATCATCCTTATTCCGCACCATCGTCTAAGTGTACAGCTCGAACGCTGAGCGACCTATCGTGCACTCGCTTGTGTTTAAAGCTCAGCAGCGGCTTCTTCGCGTATCGCTCATCCAGCCATATGAGCTCGGAGGTCGTTGAGAGGGTGAGAAGATGTTCTCGCCCTGACCAGTCGAAAGACGTCACAACAGGGCTCGACTCATCAGTGGAAAATATGTCAACAGCAGGCAGGTTTGTCTATCTCTCTGCATTAGCCGAAGTATAAAACCATCCTACCAAAATCCGTACCCTAAGATCAAAATGTTTAATGCAGCTACTTGATGCCAGAAAGCAGCCATGGTCAGACGGATGAAGCCTCCAAAATTTATCTTCATTTGCATTCTCGAAATGAACATGGTTAAGTCCTACTCGTCGCCTGATCTTGACATGAGTTCTGTGTAATGAAAACGAGAAAAGTTACATACACGGCTTTTCCACCTTGATATATCGTGCAGTTGTAAACTGCTCCAGAGGTGTTCACAACCATGATGTCTGAGTGATGGGGTGAAAATGCGGCATCTACCACGCTTTTGCCTCCTGCGTCGTCAGATAATATGTCCACCTCTCTTGTGACCTTGACGTCAGCGCCATCATCCGGCACTTCAATGTTCAAAAGAGACGTTGTAGAGAGCGTTCTGACCAAAATAGGATGTGTACCATGCCCCGAGGGTGGGCTCGATACGTTCTGGGTTGAAGTCTGGAGAATGGGTGTTTCGAACTTGAATACAGCACGACCAGAAGGGCGGAAGGTCGAGGAGTTGGAACTAGTAGCGGTTATAAATGAAACATCTGGTATTCAAGCTAAGATTGACGAAATGCAGATTGTGCGCGATAGCTTACTCAATTCACTATTGGTTTCTCCAACCGGAAAGAGGACCAGAGATGTCTGAGGAGTGCTGCAAGATGGTACAATGCTAATAAAATTGCCTCTCAAATGATCGTAGACTTGCAGGCTTCGACTTTGTCGCTCATCAAGCTGGAATTCCGCCTTGACTAGCTCCGCAGGGAAATCGGCGTCAGGGAAAGAAGTTCTAACAAAGTTGAGCTGCAAGACGAGAAAATGTTAAGATAAAGCTAAGAGCATGAATAGAGCTCCATACTCCTTCTTCAATTCGCTTCCATTGTGGAAGGCGGCTGGGCGTCGGATTCGTAGGTCGAGTAGCAGGGAAAACACAATGTCCTGTTCCAACTGGTATCACTCTTCGAGCTGTTGTGTTTGTAAACAGTCAGAAGCATGTGTACATGTATACGAGGTTGACGCTTACCATCCGATGTATCTACCACGGTTGTCCAAGCTAGCCGTCCGTTGGATGGAATGAGAGTCGCACCTCCAAAGGTTCCATAATCGAGGCAAGGGTAGTTCCAGTAGTGCGAGTCATGACCCTGCAATCTTTTCTTTCCCCTACCCTGGCTTTTTACAGGCAGGACTTTCTGTCGTTCATCCGCAGGCCAATGTTCCATTCCATTTGAGCACAGAAAATGCAAGTTTTGAAGTTGAAGCCAATTGAGTGCCTTGTATGAATGTGAGAAATAGGACTCCGATCTCCGACAGCATTTTCTTTCAGTCAAGCCGGAGAAGAGCTAACATTTGTTTTCAACAATGCTTGGGACTCGCGCACTCCCGCGGCCACCGCAACTCTTTTTGCAATGTAGGCAATTCATTATGACCCGCCTTGCCAGTACTTCCGTGACTCCAGCCAAATGGACACCAAGCTCGATACGCACTGGCCTTATTGCGCGTAAACGTGGAATGACCGCAATATGGGATAACCATGGCGCGCGCGTTCCAGTGACGGTGCTGCAGGTGAGAATTTCGCAATCACCTTTCTCTTATTCTCATATACGTCGTAGCTGGAGAACTGCCAAGTAACCAAAAACATCGTACATGTGCGTCCAGACCGCACTGAGTATCATGCAGTTCAACTTGGTGCGTCCGACCGTCCAAAGAGGACAACGACGCATCAGATGAGGGGTCACTTCCGGAAGGCTCATGTTAAGCCAAAGTACATCGTGAAGGAGTTCCCTGTTACACCGGATGCACACGTCCCTGTCGGTGAGCTCCTCTATAGTACATTATCCGGTCTATGATGACAGGAATGCTGCTTAGGAACGACACTTTCTGCCATTCATTTTGTTCCAGGACAGTTTGTTGACGTCATTGCCAATTCGTGAGTCCTTCAAATCATATTTTGTTTATATTACTGAGGTAATGCAGGATTGGGAAGGGGTTTCAAGGCACTATGAAACGTTGGAACTTCAAAGGTTTACGTGCAAGTCACGGTGTTTCTGTATCACATCGATCAGCCGGTGCCACTGGGCAGCACCAAGTACGTGTCTATTCTACTGAACAGCGTATTTACTGACTCTGGTTTCTAGGACCCGGGTAGAGTCTGGCCCGGTAAGAAAATGGCTGGCCGACTAGGAGGCGAGCGAATCACTGTTCAGAACCTCCCAGTCGTACGTGTTGACACGGCCCTCGACCTTATTTTTGTCAAGGGCGCAGTGCCTGGGATCGATGATGCACAAGTCCTTGTCCGCGATGCAAAGAAGAAAATGATCTGTCTTGCGAAGGCAAGCCAAGCTAAAGGCCTCTACGAGGAAGTCCTTCCAAAGGGTGTCGATGATCTGCCTTTCCCGGCTGGAACCAAGGAGATGGTTCAATCCCTTCCACCCGTGATCGAAGCTCCTTCAAAACGGAGCAGCCCATTCATTCCTAGGGAATAGGCAATGTCGTATTTCGTATAGTTTTCCCGTATTCGCTGGTATGAGTATACCACCCCCATTCCTATGAGGAAGTGAAACAAGTTAATCAGTCAGACGATCCAGAGCAATGACACTGAAGTGGTTCGAGCCTGCCGCGAAACTTTGTTTCATCCTCGCTGTTTTAAACGCCAATTTCATGACTAGAGTGTAACAGATCTAATCAATCAATGATAAAACGTGAGTACGAGAGCAGTACTACTGTGCTATCTGCAGTTGCGTGGCAATACAACGTTAGGTTGAGAGTAACCTAGCGTTGACAATCTCTTCCGTGAGTCCTTCATCTGCATCTCGGACTTCAATTGTCTTGTTTGCTTCAACCTGGAGCACCATAAGTGCCGTGTAATGAAGGGTAAAATTGAGGCTGATACCCACGACTCTTTGGAAATCAAGGAGAGCACTAGCGTGCAGGGTCATCATAGTTGTCTCGCTTGAGGATGGAGCCCAGTTGACAAATACGAGTGGGAATGATGTCCTGCCATCGTCATGTTTGAGTTCATAAGACAATACGACATATCGCGGAGAATTCGGGGGCAGTTCTACGGGATGCTAATACAGTAAGGAAAAATAATTCTAGGATTAGCGTACCCTCGACAAGGTCTTCGATTGATATGTTGTCATACTCCTCGTCTACGACCATGTTGAGAGCAGCTTTGTTGATCTTGATAACGATTGCTGCGTTTCCTTGACTCCTGCGTTGGAAACGGAACTTCCTGAGAGCCTTTATGACATCTTCGGCGATGTCTACTGTCCTTGTCTAGAAACGATGAGAGACAGACGATGAAGCGAATTACGAGCTCACCGCCATGTTGCCGTCGGACGATGTCAAAGATAAGGGGCTGAATACGACCGATACAGCCACAAACAGCGGAAAGTCAACTGCAAGATAGCTACAGCTGTGTGACTTGGGGGTAATAATATGATATTGCGATTCTCCGGACAATAGTTAGTAAGGCAACTCGTGGGCAGCGCTGGCTCTCTGAAATACCTCACCGTATGCGTCACTGTGACCGCAGGACGTAACACGAACCCGGTCTCCTCCCTCCACACGGGTCCGAATCGCTCATAATCAATCATGTCTCGAAGAGCATCTAGAAACACATCCGCTGTCTCCTCGACTCGTAGAAGTGTGTACATTCCCCAGCCCGAAGGGTTGATATTGCCTGGCGGTCCGGTCGGCGAGCAAGCTGCAGAAATTCTGCATAAATCGGTTCACCCAGATGAACGGACAGAACCCACGCTCGTCGACGAGGATGGGTCGTTCCACATAGACCCAGAAGATGAGGAACATGACGAAGAAGTCACAGCGTGGCAGGCCCTGCCGTGGTGGAAAAGACCGTCACCTTATTGGTTAGGGAGAGTGTCTCCTGTATCGAAGATGATGTTGACCCGTAAACCAGGTTGATAATCGGCACACCTATAGCATCGATAGGTTTCGCTGCAGTCATCGCCCCTCGTGTGGAGATGTACACTGTTCTTGCATGTCGAGTTCACGCTCCTGAGTATGAACCGAGCGACATACATCTAGTTCGGCCTCATTCAATGTCATCCATGAACACGACGGGCGCTCAAGATGAATTCACTCTGGATGTATCAAGTGTTGCACAAGGGTCTATCCAACCTCTGTATCTGTACGTTCCTCCGAGTCCAAGTCCCACAGAGCAACGCGTTCCCGATCGCAATCAGTGTGCATCAGACCCGGTCGTGCAAGCTGCTGTTGCGCAGCTATCTGCAGGTCTGTTCGTCAGCTTTCTTGATTTAACAGAGAAGGACTCATTTCTGGGGTAGTTCTGATCACTTCAATGGGCGTTCTGAGCTGCATTACAACCGCTTGGTGGGGTTCAGTGAGGCACTATATTCGTGTGATTGCTACTGGCTGTAACCTTTCCCTCTCTAGCTCTCGGATCGCTTTGGCCGAACACAAGTCATGGGACTCTCCATGCTCGGTTTACTGATTAATGATTTGACCTTCATAGTCACTGCATTTTTCTTGGACCATCTCCCAGGCGGATACTGGTTCTTGATATTTGGTTTTGTATTGGAAGGCATGCTTGGTGGTAAGTCGTGCAAGAGTGTGTCATTCGATTGACAAGTGTGTCTGACGTATCTTAAGGGATGTCCACTGGGACCGCTGCATCTCATGCCTATCTTGCGGATAGCACCCATTCTTCTGAGCGGTACGGCTGCATATTCATTCATGTTGCGTTCAAGTAAATAACCATTGATAGTTCTCGTATATTTTCGCTGTCATTGGGCACCATGTTTTGTGGTGCGGCTTTTGGTCCTATCGTTGGAGGTGTCTTGATCAGGGCCACGGGTTCTGCACTTTCACCATTCTATTTAGCTGCGACAGTTCACGTACTGTACGCTGTTTACGTCTTTTTGATTGTCCCCGAGTCCCAGACAAAAGCGAGAGCCAAAGGCGCGCGTCAAAGACGACAGATTTCCCTTGAAAGGCGACATGGTCTCTCTGGACGGGTCGTCTTGAAGAACGCTATCAACTTTCTGAGCCCACTAACGGTTCTTCTGCCCGAGCGCGTTATCGTCAGTGGAAACCCACTCAAACGCTCCAAGAGAGATTGGAGTCTGTGCTTAATTGCTGCCAGCTATGGAATCGCTATGTCTACGATGGTGTGGCCTGACCGCATTCTGTTGACATCTTCCCCTATGCTTACACCTCTTTCCCGCAGGGTCTGGTCACATTCATATTCCAGTATGCTACCGGGACTTTCAAGTGGTCACCAGAAACTGTAAGAGAGGGCGTAAATAGAACTTGTCACTATAACTGATACCTTCTAGACCAGCTACTTCGTTGCCCTTGTCGGCGCTGCCCGTGCGCTATTTTTGGCTGTCATCCTGCCTGGTTAGTATCAGCGACTCGTAATTAAACTTTGGTTGATATGAATCTTTTCCTCTAGTTATTATCAAGTTTCTGAAGCCGGCGCCAGTGCAGCTCCCTGCTACCCTGGATGAACCACTGCAGGACCTGTCATCGCGATCTGATCCAACCAGACAGAGCGCCGCCAGAGCACCATCTCTCTCACACTCTTCGTATTTTGACCTCACTATCGCTCGGGTTTCCCTCGTTCTTGACATCATTGCGTTCTTGGCCATGATGCTTACTTCTAATGGCGTCCTCTTTACATGCGGAGCTGTTCTACAGGCACTGGGTGTCGGATACTCCCCTGCTATACAAGCATTCGCTCTCGAAGTCTACAATAAGAGAGGGGGGAAGGGCGAGGCTGGAAAGCTTTTCGGTGCCATTAGTGTCGTGTCAGCTCTCGGGTAAGACATTTACTTCAAAGCTGATTCAAGCATGCCAACGCAATTTGCGATCCAGTTCTCAGATCCTGGGCCCTGCATTATTCGGCTTCGTGTACTACAAGACCGTCGCGACTTTCCCTGGGGCAATATTCCTGGTGGTTGCAGTGCTTATGATGGTTTCTCTCTTCCTACTCGCCCTAGTGCGTCCACTTACCGCAGGCGAGGATGATGCCGAAGGTGCGAAATTGCACGACGAAACTCAAGTACCGGGGATCCAGATTTTCACGACAGAGGACACAGTTGTTCGAATTGATGATGACGACGAAGAGCCTAGACGCGATGCTCACAGGATTGAAGCCTGAAGACCCGAACCATTAGAGTACACTCGCGCATACACGCTACCTTGTGTAGTACCGTATTGTGAACTATGTATTTTATGTAACAGTATGACACAGAATATGAGACCTCCGTACATTATGGTCGTGCGGGATTATGATACGACTGTCGACCATGATGCGAGTAACAATAGACACATCAAGGATCCAAATCAAGGTTTACGTGGTGAATGTCGAGAGCACTGACGAAACTCAAGCTAAAGGAGTGCATCGACGAAATTTATTTACCATTGGAATTCCTGGTCTCGACACGATGGGATGGATCGTGGATCCACTCTGCGCTTGCTGGCTCCTCGATGCCACTTCTGCTACTGCTAAGCCAGTCTGACCTTTTTTCTGGTGGTCAACGTCTGGGCTTGTATGGCAGAATACGATTACTGGTCGGGCATTGGGCGCTACCTCAAGTGTCGAAAGTGACAAAAAACAAGGAGCCCCTTCCCTCGGTCCGATTCATGCACCAGTATGTCAGTACACTACTTAGGCTGTAATAATATAAGTTCGTATGCATGGTTCATAGTTCAGGCGTCGCTAATAGATATAACAGGTGCTTTCCACCATCTCCATGCGGCAAGCCCAAGGAAGAAGTTGAAAATCCCGACAACGGCAGAGCCAGCTCCGACCAGAGCGAGGAGCCACCAGATGTAGCCAATGATGCGATCAAGCGTGCGGCCAGTGTATCGTTTGAAAGTAGCATGCGGATCAGGAGTGGGGGTGTACGATGAGGGCAACCTGAGCAGGGGAGGTGGACATGTTTCTGGAGACGATAGAGGAGCGGGTGGGGGAATGAGTAGAAGGGATACAACGGGTTTCTGTTCACCTGTTAGATGACGACTTGAAGTAGTAATAGGAAAACTTACATGGTCTGATGTAACGTATGATGGTATCGACGTGTACAAAATGTTAGTGATATTGGACGCCTCAGGGGTGTCGGGTGAATCTGTATGAGTGGCATACATTATCCTATCGGTCCAAGATGGGGTCCGCTTTACGCTGTGAATTCTGGTAAGTAGGGAGAATGGACTGAACTAAATTACACACTTATACCGGTCAACCTCGCCAAGCTTGTACTTATACGTACACTTGAATGTCCAAAATGGGCCCTCGCGCAGACCGATGAAGGCGGTCCCTTTCCTCCGCTGGTTCAGAAGTTGGTCAAATTCCTTCAACTGTTCACGAGATGAGTCGTCCTTCAACATCGCAAAAATGTCACAGGGATTGGGAGTCTGCGCGGTTGAAAGCAACGGAGGTAACGTTATACGAAAGTTGAGGTCGCCAAGGAAGAACAGGTGTGACGTCGCATACATGGTAGTTGGGGAAGAAGATGAAGAGAGTGGAGGGAATAAAAGAGTGCCAACGATGTGGTGATAGTCTGCCACTCGTTGGGCGAGCTTGGGCTCGTGGGCGGTGAGGTGCGCACATACGAATCTGGAAAATGTTTGTTCGGGCAAATGGCGTCATAAAATGAGACATACGTGAAAACCTCTCCAGCTTTGCAGCCTCTATCTGAGACACGGAAACGTATGCCGACTGCACCCTTGTTGCCCATATAAGCTGGACCTGTGCCAGTCCATTGAGTCTGTACATCGCACACTTGACGGGCGATACCAGCATCTCTGGCGTACACGAGAAGGGCAACACCAACGTTTACAGCCTTCGCAACAAGAGTGTAGGAGTCCTTTCCTGGTGCATGCTCCTCAATCTGGCTACGAATATGCGCGTCTCTATCATTGATTACAGCGTTGGACCTTCCAGCCACTTTGTGGTCATGTTAAATCAATGTTCACAGTGTACGAATACGGCGACATACGACCAAGATGAAGGGGCAGAAGTTCCTGGAAACCAATTGCAACAATATCTGGTGCGCGTTGCTCCTTTGATAGGAAAGAGGACACTTGGAGGGTTGGGGCGAGCCAATCTACAAGATCTTGAGGGACGCCAGCACCACCTTGTAGGTTTGTATTGTATGAGCCGACTTGAACCAACAAACGTTCGTCTCCTGACATTTCAGGATGAGAATTGAAGTAGGTGAAAGTCCAGCAGGCAGATGCAAGGGGCTAACCAGAGCATGCGTGTGACGGGAGACGGGAGAAACATGACACTAAAGCGGAGGGTGCCGGAAATAGTCACAGTGGTGATGACTACATACTACGTTCTACATCTTTAAATTCATGCGACCAAACCCTGGCGGGTGGCAGAATAGCATCCCTTCATTTCGAACACTGCTGGTTGTTTCTGCCGTCCTTCGCGCTATACTCATATTGTATAGCGAATGGCACGATGCACACTCTGTAGTCAAGTACACCGACATTGACTACCGCGTATTCAGCGACGCCGCTCGATTTGTCCTTTACCCAAACCTAAGCGGTAATGCTGCCAAGGGGCCACTTGCACCTTTCTTATTTGCTGTCGGCGAGTGAGTCTCCCACTCCATTCACTAGCGTCAGGCTCATCTCACATCGCTCTAGTCCGTACACTCGGAAGACTTACCGTTATACTCCACTGCTTGCCGTCCTTCTCCTTCCAAATGAGTGGTTGCACCCGTCATTCGGGAAGTGCTTGTTCGCCGCATCCGATCTAATAAATGGCATCCTCATTTATAAAATGTTGATATCCCACATTCTTCCTAATACCAGGCCACCTCAAGGTGTCTCTAAAAGGAGTCTTGCACGCTATAGGCGTGCATATGCAACACTCCTTGCGGCGACGCACCTCCTGAACCCCCTTGTATTTACTATCTCAACGCGTGGTTCTTCTGAAGCCATTCTCTGCACGTTTATCCTCTTGACATTATTCTACGCACTTGAAGGTCGACAGGACGCCGCCGCCGTTATGCTAGGAATCAGTGCTCACTGGAAAATTTACCCGATCATATACGGAATTAGTTGTGTCTCTGCGATCGCCTTGCAGCAAGTCGACCGCAAAGCATGGGGTGTTGAGTGTCTGCGCTCTCTGCTTGGGAGAAAGGCACTTCGTTTCGCCTTGCTCAGTGCTAGCACATTCATCATTCTGGGAGCTACATGCTACGCTATGTGAGTATCTGCACCATCTCCAGGCAATAACCCTGACTCTCTACCACAGGTGGGGATACCCCTTTCTCTACGAGGCATATATTTACCACACAGACCGACGTGATCATCGTCACAACTTCTCTCCTTACTTCTACCTCATCTACCTCACATATCCAATTTCAGGGTGTACCCCAGTCACTTTATCCATCTGGCGTCAATTGCTGCGCTCGCCGTTCACAAGTCTTGTACCCCAACTCGCGTTGTCCCTCGGGACTGGCCTCGCCCTGGGCCGATACTTGCTCGACCTTCCACTCGCATGGTTCGTGCAGACATTTACGTTTGTTCTCTTCAACCGCGTATGCACGTCCCAATACTTCCTTTGGTATACCCTCTTCATACCTCTCCTTGCGCCTCGTCTCGACCTGTCATGGAAAAAGTGGATGATGTGTGGAGCAGTCTGGATAGGTACGCAAGCGCTGTGGCTTGCAGAGGCATACAGGTTAGAGTTCCTCGGTGATGATGTATTCTTTGGGCTTTGGGTCAGAGCTTTGGTTTATGTTGCTGGCCATGCATGGGTTCTTGTAGCCATCATGAGCGGATATACACCAAGCCTTCGTATCAAATAACTTTGATTGACCCTCTGGGAGTGGTGTTGGACGTTGTGAACGCGAGTCATTTCCAACCATTGTGAGGCTCCATGCAAGTGCCCGAGTTATTGTAAAAAATCTTTGGCGCTCGATCTCATCAGCGTAGTCAGATTTTCCGTAAGTGCTTGACCAATATAACTAAGGTCAAACTCTCATTGATGACTAGCTGAAAACAAGCACTTCGACGCCTGCTACAACATTGTTTTCATTGACATGCAGCCATTCATACAGTACAATATGTCATAATGCATAGCGTCGGGACCGCCAAATCCTTATGCATTATGAGATTTATGCATTAGAACATCTGTCACACCTTGTGACATACTGTGACTTCGAGTGACTTCACTCAAACGTGTGACACACTTGCTAATGAAAATATGCATTTATCGTAGTTTGCTTACTTTCACGGTGTCGAGACTCCAAATACGTACCCTACAGCAGATTCCGAAAGTAATGACAATTGCATAATTTTTCGCGCGCGCGTGACAAAAAAGGAAATCAACGAGAAATCGCGTTTCTTCATCATATAGGAACTCCCTGTCTTCCCTGCAGCATCTCTGAGGCATTTCCATCCCTACTACTGTGTTTATTACGCGTCTTTATACCAATATTATCGATGGCAAAAGGGAACAAGGACAATTCTAAAAAAACTCAATCAAACTCCCATGATTCAGTCTGAGCACCAGCGTGACGATGCAAACGAATTAGTCGAGCTGCTCGAGTTCCCGGAATCACCTTTACCGACTGTACAAGGTAGCAAAAGGACAGGGTACCTCTCTGAGGCCAAATATCCAGCCAGTGATTTAGAGGATCAGCTCGATACAGAGGATCAGCT